>LOJH01035561.1:312-17608 GCA_001685095.1 Ellobius talpinus | reverse complement strand
CACACACACACACACACACACAATATCACACAATCTGAGGGGGCCAGACTGCCCGTTCATGTCATCTGTGCCCCTAGATCCAGCTGTGTTTGAAATAAAATCTGACCGAAAGTGTTTCTGTCCTTGAGCTGATAAATTATTTTTCCACTTAAGCCATTTTGAGTGAGTCTCTTTCACCTGTCACCAATAAAGCCCTGGTTAATACCTAATCAGATCAAAGACTATTCCTGCAAGGGCATTTCCCTTTAAAGCCACCGTCTTGCAAAGCGATACTTACTGAAAAGTAGTTTTGGAGACTTGGTGAGATAACCTGTGGTACCAATCTAACAACAAAGTCATCTCGTTACTTTACTAGAACTGGGAGTGGGGAGATTATTCTGTTTGATCCTGATTGTTCACTGGATTTGATTGTGAATGGCCATTCCTAAACTTGGGTCAACCCTGTCTCAGATGGTGAGGATGAACCGATGAGGATGCCAGGGAGGATGGGTGGCATCTCAGATGGTGAGGATGCCAGCAGAGGATGGGTGGCATCTCAGATGGTGAGGATGAACTGATGAGGATGCCAGGGAGGATGGGTGGTACACACTCTTTGAATTTGTGCTTTGCTTTTCAAGGTGAATAGGAGAGACTTGATTTGCATAAATGAGATGTAGTATAAAATATCAACCTCATTATCTTTGGTCATACTTTAAAGATAACAGCAGGTCCCCTGGCCTCTTTTGCTTAGAGAGCCATATGGACTCCATTTCCTGCCTGTCTTAATGGGAGAATTCATATTCCCATTTCACAAAGAAGAAGAGCGAGGCTTACTGAAATTCCGAACAGCTCTCCGTCAAACTGCACATATGTTAAGATCTAAGATAGTGTGTGTGATTACTGAGTAAAAAGAGCCCAGAGATAAATGGGGCCAGCCAAGATCAGTTTATACAACACAAGAGGGGCGGATGAAACAAAAATGGTTTCTTAACCAGGATCACAGAGCCCAGGTGAGCTAAATAACAGAGGGGCAAGGCCCCAGCACAGAAGCCTTTCTTGTGCAGCTGTCAGTGGGCTAGCAACTCACCCCAATCTAGAGCCAGTCTCTAGCTCTGTGGGTGCTATCATTTTGTATATGACCTGAGCTGCGAGTCGGGGGCAGGGGATGCCATGGTTCCTGGCTCCAGATTCTTCCCAAGAAGAGGTTCTTCACCCCCTAGAGAGTTTTACTGCATCCAGGAAATTTAATCCTCCCAAGTAGTTGGGCAGGCCCTGGAGATAATAAAGAAAGAAGGTAAAAGAGTGGATCTACAAAGCCTTTAATACACAGCATTAAAGGGTAATGGGAAAATCGATGGGACTATACAACAGGGTCACCCCAACTGCCAGTAGCTGTCATTAATGGGACACTATAAGATGGCTGGGTAAGGTCCTAGCACCAGGGCCCCAGGTGACCTATTCAGAGCTCAAATGGTTTTGTGTGCTTTCCAGCTTCTCACTTGAGCTAGAACACAGGGAGATGACTCTCTCTCTCTCTCTCTCTCTCTCTCTCTCTCTTTCTCTCTCTCTCTCTCGGGCATATTCCACCCTCCCAACTTTGGCCAAGTGACTTAATAATCACTGTCATGTATTGATTAGTTTCTATGGGCCATGCTGTAGGCCAAGAGCTTTCTGAATTGTTACATTTAATCCTTACAAAAACTTTATTAATCATCACCTGTCACCATAGTTTACATGTAACATGTATGTAAAGTGAGGCCCAGAGAGGTGGGTTGCCCTTGAGTTGGCCAGGAGACGAGGTAGATAGCTTGGCACAGGACAGAAGATATGGAAAAGCTGGGAAGGGCCTCATAGAACACGCAGCCTGACCCCTCAGGACAGAAATGGGGTGGCTTTTCACGGCCTGGACTTCCATGCTGGGTCAGTGGATGATAGGAAATTATAAAGCAGATGTCTACCATCTAATTCCGTGTTCGTTGTCCCCACTACATCATCTGATCAACCCCATCCACAGAGCACACACTCCACTGGCTTTGGGACTTCAGAGTCATTTGTTGTAATTAAAGGGATGGCCATTAAGGAATTGTTACGATTCAATGCAAAGTCACTGAAGTCACTCTGTGTTCTGGGTGTGTAGGTGCTAAAGAGCGAGAGTCTGGCTATTGTTCCTAAAAACCTGCATCATCTGGCCAAGGAGAGAAACGCACATGGACCGAAAACAACCTTGGAATAATTCTTGGACGACAAATAAATGCATAGGAGAGTATGTGATGCCTGCCGTGGACACGGAGCAGCAAGGAGCTAGAAATCAAGGGAGGGAGGGTCGGCCTCCAGAGGCCTGTGAAGGTGAAGGTTTTGAAGTCAGCTGTTAAAGGATGGAAGGGCTTGGATTAGAGGGAATGAGCAAGGGGAACCGAACGGGGACACTGCATGGGCCAAACCCTGGTGGCTGGAAATAACAGACTACGTATAACACGGTGGTTTTGCCAAATGGAGAATCCACACTGTGGAAGCAGGGGTTGGTTTATGTGGCAAGGGTTTGACACTGTGTGGGGTCAAGGCTGCACAGTGTTGAAGGGCACACTCAAGATGACAGCAGTGGGTTTAGAACAGTTCTCAACCTGTGAGTCACGAGTCAGATATTCTGCTTATCAGTCATTTAGATTATGATTCATAAGAAGTAGAAAAATTACAGTTATGAAGTAGCAAGGAAAATAATTTGTTGTGGGAACTTCTTCAGCCAATAGCCTTTTAGATACCGGCCCGTTTTGGGTGTTGTGTCAGGTACTATAAGTACAGACAGAAAGCGTGTGTAGCTCCCTTTCTGCTGGATTCAGTTCCCAGTTCCCAGTGCACACAGAGGACTGCGGATCGCTACCCTTACTGTGAGTTTATCCCCAAATAAACAAACCTTTGTATACTCCATCCCAGGCTACTGTGGAACTCTTTGATATGCCTACAATAATTTTGTGGCTAGGGGTCACGACAACATGAGGACCTGTATTGGAGGGTTGCAGCATTAGGAAGACTGAGAACCACTGGTTTGGAAAGAAACAAAGGATGGTAGATATCTTAGAAGTATGAGGACCAGGTGACTGGATTCTTGTCTAGGTAGAGGGAAGTTTTGAAATCATGAAATAGAGGTGGTGGCAGGGGCTGGTATGAGTGCCAGGAAGCAGCTAAAGGATGAACCGGGCTGCAGTGGCTGGGTGGGGCTCCTGGTTTTGGTGTAAGGGCTGAGGGAGAAAGACATTTGAGGGAATCTCTCTGGATTCTCTGTAGGCAAGCTGGCCAGCATGTGAGGGGGTGGGAAGAGGCAGGTCACTCAGGACAAAGGACAGAAGGCCAAATATAGGAAGGACCATAGGTAATGGCAATTGTTAAAATAGCTGTTTTCTCTTGAAGACTACTCCATCTGGGGAAAAGAAACCACCACAGTGGCTCCTCCCACATATCTCCTCTTTGAACCAACTCCAGGGTACTGTGCTATGGGCCTTGTGAAGGGTTAGGGCTCTGTCTAGCAGACTCCAAGCTTGGATATCAGTCCCGGCTGACTTTGCCAGCCTAGAGTCCTGGATGCCTCATGTAAGGGCAATAAAGAGAAGGTAAAGCTATCCTCAGCAACACTGGGATGACATGTGGGGCTTGTATAGTGTTTGCTTGGGTTCCTAACACATACACGCTAAGTTCATATTAACTACCCTTTTCACTAAACCAATTTCAGCACAGCATATAGGTCAAGTTCCCAGCATACCAGCAAGAGTTAGGACTCAACTGTGTGGGAACTGGGAAAAGACTGTTTGATGGGATCAGAGAGAGAGAGGGGTGGGGGGAGGGAGAGAGACAGAGAGACAGGGAGAGATTATGTTTGAGCTTGCAGCTTGTCCCTCCTCGTCTCTGAGGCTTTCAGATGGGTGGATAGCCTCCTGTCTGCCTTCCAAGGGGCGAGTGGGGATTGTCATTCTCTGGGCTCTCTGCAGACCTAGACAGCCGAAGCTCAGGGAAGCATCTAGAAGTCTGCTGTTAGCAGTGCTAGAGGTGACTCAAATGCAAGCTGTGGTCCACTGACAGAAAGCTTCTGGGTGAGGTCGACACAGCAGCATGACGATAGGGAGCTTTACCTTCTCCTGCTTCCTGTTGATCAGTCTGCCCCAGGCTTGTGGGCCTCTCAGAAAAAGGAGGAGCAAGGGGAGGAAAGGAAGGAAGGAAAGCAGACAGCAGATGAGGGATCCGGTGGCAGGGGCCAGAAGGATACTGAGGGAGGAAGGAAGAAAAGATGTTAGCTGGAGGGGGTGTGGTGGTACGCTGGGCTGAGACAGCCCGAGCTGGCTCCCTCTGCAGTACAGTTGCACTGGGTTATTAACAGGAAGAAGAATGGGCCTCTGTATCTCAGCAGAGCAGGGCAAGAGTCATCAGCAGACGTTATTAAAATCCTTTCCTCCCCAGTGAAAGACACTTATCACTCTTCATCAGCACGGCTCGCTCTTTCTGAAAGGGAAAATCAGCCTAACAGGTGGGGACTGTCTGTTCACTCCTGGAAGAGACTAAGGATGCTTCCTGCCAACCCAAGAACCTGCCTGGGACTCACAGTGCTCCCCAGATTGGCAGGGAGGGTCTTGAGACCACCAGGGTCCTGGCCTGTATGCAAGAGAGAATCTGCTGCAGGGACTGTCCGAATGGCTGTGGTGGGGACTGCAGCCAGATGCAGCTGTGCCAGTGATGGCTAACTACTGCAGAGAAACGTTGGGGCACGTACTGCAGTGAGTCTGCAGGGGCAGGGCCTGGTCTGAGACACAGCCTCCTTCCTGATATCCCTTTACCCGCTGTCTTCCTTCCTTCTTCACTGTGGCTTCTGTCTCACCACAGCCATGTGGCCAAGCCACGCTTGCAGACAAATGCCCACTGCAAATGGCTAAAGTTCCCAACCAGTCCAGTGATCCGGCCTAACACATAGACAGGTACTCAAAGCCCCAAGCCACCTTCCAGGCTGCTGCTGCCTCTCTGTCGGGCTGCAGGCTGGCAGCAGGGTAGATGACTCTTCCTCCAACTATAGCTGTCCTGCCTGGGCAGCCTTCCTCCCCGTTTCTACCAGGTGATCCACTTAATGGGCCAGCTCAAGCGTCCCCTCCTGGGAAAGCCCTCCCTGCCCTCTCCAGGCAGAACTAATTACTCCATCTCATGGTTCCAGTACAAAGGCTCCTGCTCTAACAATGGCCATGCTCTCTGCTCTGTTATCCTTGTTGGTGTCTGCGACTCCTCGTTACACACAAGCAGAGGAGGAGGAGGACTTGGCATAGTTTTTGTTTGTTAGGAACAGAGTCTCCCTAGGTAGTAGTAAGGGGCTTGTGCATAAACTGGAGTACTGGATTCCCAGCACCCACTTAAAAAGCCAGTTACCTGTAATTCCAGTGCCAGGAGGCAGACACAAGAGGACCCTGGGACCTGGGGGCTGGACTGATTGGTGGGCACCAGACTAATGAGAGACTTTGTCTCAAAAATAAGGCAGAGAAGTGACTGGGCAAGGCATGTGACCTTGACCTCTGGCTTCCACAGTTATCCACAGGTGTACACCAATGCATGCATGTGTGTGTGCATGTGCGCTCTTCCTCCCCTCCCCTCCACTCATTCATGTACTCCCCTCAAAACAAAACAAACAACAGCCAGAACTCTGGGGCCTTAATGTATATTATTTCACATGCTCTTCAGCTCATTCTGCAGCCAAGAAAAGCAAGGCTTGGAGAATTCACAGGACCCATCCCAGAACATGTGGTAAGTAAGGGGCAGAACTGGACTGTCTGAGTGTGATAAAGATTCGTTGGCTGACTAATCCAGCCTGTTGCCAGTTTACCAACCCTGGTGTCAGCTGCCCATCAGAGAAGCTAGCGGAGGGTGTGGCACCTGAGCCAGCTGTCATCAACTCCTGCCTTTCTAGTCTCTGTGAGCTCAGGTTTCTTTGCTCTGGGGTGTCACATGGGTGCTGGGAGTCTATTGTCACTTTTTCAAAGAGAAGAGGTAAGGCCTGAGAAAAAAGTCTGTGTCACTGTCCCAGAGCTCAAACCTGTCACTAAATGCTCAGGCTTCCTCCATTCCACCAATCCCAACTGGCCACAACCTTTCTGCCCCTCTCTCAGCCTCTGCTGTGTAATTGGTCTGATTTCTCTCCAGCAATGTGGTCCCCAGTGTTCCACAGGCCCAGCCAAGCCTTGGAAAACCTGCGTACAATAGGATTCATGTTTCTGCCTCCAGGTCCCAGGTAACCTGAAGAGGACAGAGCCCTGGGCAGTTGTCAGCATCTTTTTCCACTGGGGGACTGAGAAACGGCTTCTCTCTAACTCCCAGTTTTGAAGACCAATCCCAATTTTACAACCTTGTAAACCATGTAACCACAGCAGTGATCTCTCCACATTCTGTGGACCCTTCAATACCTAGTGGGAAGGTGAATACCTAGGCAGATGTCCGGGGAGTGGACAACTAAAAATATTCCATGAGGACTGAAAGAGAGAGATGGCTCTGCCAAATAAAAGCGTTTGGTGTGCAAGACTGACGTTGGGTTCAGTCCCTGGAACTCACAGCAGAAGAAAAGAACAGACTTCTGAAAGTTGCCCTCCTGTGTGTACATCATAAACAACAATAATAAATAAAAATGCAATTCCAAAAAGCATATTTTCATGCACCTTCAAAATGAACTTTCTATAAGGCTGACTAACTTATCAGAGCTTCAACGATTATGAAGGGTTTGGAGTGTTACAGGTTCGGAGCCTAATTATTTGGGGCCATCTTTTGACCTCTTGAGAGCCATGGTCCCACTCGGTGCCACCTATGAGCTTTGTGATCACCAGGCAAATCACTTAGAACATGCAGAGCACCAGGTTCCTTTGGAAAGTACTGACTTATCATGTAACTAGTTTCCACTGATCCACAAGCTAAGAGTGTCACAGGCAGCATTCGCGACCTATGGCAGAGATCCCTGCTTGGCTGTAACCTGCCTCTCCGATGTTTCAACCCACCAATGTATTTGTAAAGTGTCTTGATTTATGACTCTCTTTGTTCAGTTTCTATAAAACCTTGACAAAACTTCTTCCATGTTGGGACATAAATTTGGGTTAACCTAAATCTGTGTTCCCAGGCTATGGTCCCTCCATATTTGATTCCAGATTAAACTGTCTCATATCACCTTTTTTTATGAATGCCTTCTCAAATCTAGCATTTAACCCGAACGTATTACATCCTCTACCAACCCTTTTGTGCTTCCCTCTGGTCTTCTCCATCTCTGTTGTGCCCACCTCCCTGGACAGAACCTCTCCAACTGCCTTCACTTCTCAGTCCCAAGCTCTGATGACCCCACTCACCATGCCCCCAAGCCTTTGCATGCCGATTGTCCCCTGTTTTGGATGACTAGGAAGAATTCATCTCCTTTCTATACCCACTCAACAACAGGTGGCCGAATCTTAGCTGTGTGCTAGGGATGAACAAGGGAGCTGGTTCAGGGTCATCTGGTGGGGCACAGTCCATGGTGGGACAAGGCACAATGTTTCATTCACCACTGTTTCTTCGGTGCCAGAATGTGCTAAATAGAAAGGAGGGTCCACATGCTCTTGCTGGGTGAAGAAACACATGGGTGGCTGTTGTGTGTCCTGTGCTTCGCTGCTGTTCATATCTCTGGCCATCGGCTTCTTTTCCTCCAGGAATCCCAGTCCAGCTTTCCCATCAGGGGCCGTTTGTCCTCACCATCCACAAGACCTCCAGTATACTTCTCTCAGGGGCCCAAGGTTCCTGCTCATTCACAGCTCTTGGCACAG
This sequence comes from Ellobius talpinus, assembly GCA_001685095.1. Classification (NCBI taxonomy): domain Eukaryota; kingdom Metazoa; phylum Chordata; class Mammalia; order Rodentia; family Cricetidae; genus Ellobius; species Ellobius talpinus. The sequence goes on along the minus strand of LOJH01035561.1, from coordinate 9,830 downwards.
CTGTCTCTCCTCTTGTTTTCCAGAGTTCCCCTATCTTCCAACCTGCTCCACTCTCTACAAAGCCCTATACATCACAAGCTCTTTCAGCAAAGGACTTGATTATCTCTTGGTAACCCCTGCCCTCATGGCCCTCCCACCTTAACAGTAATGAGTTATCTATCACTTCGCCCATTCTCATTTGTTTTTCTACAAAGGGAGATGGCCCAAGAGTCCTGTGGATCGCCATCACTAGGCATGCATGCTGGCTGGCGTCAACTGCTTGACAATTCCTTTTAAAAATGTATATTTAAGCAATTTTCTAAAGGGGAAAAACTTCTTTACCTTCTCACCCCGACTGTTTACATAACTCAGTAACCTTTCGTGAACTATACCATTGTATACGCATTACTTTCCTAGGCGGAAATCAACTTATCCGTCTTATTTCATACTCCACTGTGTTCACCTAACATTTTTTCTGAATATACTTTCTCAGGTATTGACACAGTACTCAAATTTGTCACTTGCAATGGTTCTCTAACATTCTAACACATTAATGTTCTCTGTAGTTTAACCATTCCCCAGTTGTAGGGCATTTGGGTGTTTTCCAGGATTTTATTATTATGAATAGGGCAGCCACAAACATCATTTTGCAAATAGTTTGCATTTACTTTTCGGGTACTTCCATGGTATAGATATTCCCAGAAGAGGGATTATTGGGTCAAAGGCCAGGAATGCTTTTATGGCTTTGGTTGTGAGATGCCAGACTGTTCTCTAGAAAGACCGGGTTGATTTGCAAGTCTTCAGTCTCTGTGTTTGTGTTCTGGAGTCTCCTAATGATCCGCCAGGGGCTGTTTCAAATTTTCATGGCCTGCCTGACACCCAGCTCTCCTGACCCCCAGAGGTGATCTCACTGAGACCNGTCCTGGCTCCCCTCCTGGTCTCTGAGGAACAGGTGTCCAATTTCCTTCCCCAAACCTCCCTGCCTGCACAGCCGACCTCACTCCTTGCTCTGCTCTCCCTCGAGCCCCCACATCTCCCTTACTCCACCTCTCACCCTCTCCTGCTGCAAACATTCTCTTCTCCCATTGTCTAAAAGCAGTGATGCCCCATTTCTCCCTGAGTTTCTTCCAATATCATGCATCTTTCTGAAAGAATAGTCCACCTGGGTCCTTTTCTAGTCCATACCCAGTCTTTGCTCTCTGGTTCATAACCAGCACGCAGCTAAAGCTGCTGTCTTAAGGCCACCAATCCTTTTCTTAATCACCCAAGCAAGTGACCCTTTATCTGTCATCATCCCTACCACCATCCTCACTGACACATTCTCCTGCCCAGGTTTCCATAGTAGCACAGTCTCCTTGGAGCTCTGTCTGTCTCACCCATACTGTATCGCTAAACCAATCTGTTCTTGGACCTTTTGCATTTTAAATGATCTAAGTTGCTCATTGTGTAGCAGCCAGGAGAATTGGGTAGGACAGATTTTATCCCCAGCTGCCTGGTAAAGTATGACTAGTCTCAGCCCTGCCTTATAAATGTATTCTTCCTGCCACAGTGATGGGGAAAACCAGACCACAGCAACCAACACATGACATTTACGTGCAACATCTGATAAAGCTCACACTTTGATAGTTGTGAGAAATCAGTTCTTCCTCTCTTTTTGGATATAAGTAATAAAGAACGTGGACATAATGGCTATTGATATCATTTACAGCCTTTAAGGACTCTAGATTGAAAAACCACACAAAACATAGAATAGAGTGGACTTGAGGGAACTGACCCAGGCCCAGGCCGAAAGCCGACTTTACTGGGTTTTCTGTTATATGAGTGTTTCTTGTATTATTTAAACCATAGTGTGTTTGAGTTTCTGTTACTTGCAATTGAAACACACAATCCTCATGGTTTTACCTTTATATTCTGCATTCTCTTGCTGTCAAGCATTCTGTAATCATATCTCACATGATTGCATTTGTATAGATGACTCTTTTATACCTCTGTCTAACAACTGTCTCCTCATTCTTAAGTTTGGCACTTCTAGCTTGTGGCCAGATAACTATACTTGGACGATTATGAGACTTTATTCTTAATATGGTTAATGCAAAAATTTTCAACATCACCCAAGTAAAATGAACTTCACTCCATCACTATATATCTGATTATTCAGTTACCCAAATTTGATACTCTCCTCATATCCTTCTCTCTTTCATTGCCCACAGGTATGAACTATCATGACCTCAGTCAACTGTTGTGGGAAACAGGTATGGTTTCCCTTCCTGTAATATCAACCAACATTTTATTGTTCCCCTTTTGAGATGAAGTCTCGTGTTGCTTAGCCTAGTCTTGAACTTGGTATGTTTGAAGCTGACTTTAAATTTCTGATCCTTCTGTCTCCATCTCCCAAGTGCTGGAATTATCATGGCTTTATAATATCATTATTTTGGGGGAACTCTGAGTTATATAGCTATATTTTTGGAGTGTGAGTGTGTGCGTAGGTCAGAGTTAATATCAAATGTCTTTCTCTATCACTCTCTATTTGATTGATTGATTGATTGTCTCTCACCGACCCTGGGGCTCAATGGTTGGACTGACTGGCCAATAAATTCCAATGATCTACTTGTCCCTCCCTTGCCTAGCACCAGTTACAGACATGTGTCGCCAAACCTTGCTTTTTGCATGGGTGTTGGGGATTGAATTCAGATCCTCATGCTTATTCAGTGGGCACATAACTGAGCCCTGTTCCTGGTCAAGTCTGTGGTTTATTGAGGGCAATGGGAAGAAAGCATAAGATTGAGAAGCCCATGGGCCTGGGTTCTGGGCTGGGTCTGTCATTAACTGGCTTCGTGACCTTGAACAAGTCTTTTAACTCCCCTGGAATCTAGTACTTACCAGGGAAACAAGTGAGTTAGGTTGTATTGTTAATTGAGGTGTGACCCTCAAAACATTTGTGTTGGATTCACCCTGAGTGGCTTTAAAGATACAAAGTCCCTGGCATTACTAAAACAGGATCTTTGGAGCCTGAGCGTCTGCAGCTGAACAAGCTTCCCAGGTGACTCTTACTCCCAGATTGAAAACCTCCAGAATGTTCCCTTGCCTCTTTCTTTTCTAAGGTATGGGGGCTAGTGGGTGAAATAATAGTTTGAGTTAGCTGGAAGAGGCAAGTAGAGTGGATGAGTGAGTAGAGAGAGCGCTTTACCTCAGCAGAATGTCTCTGGAGAACAGAGGCCTTCTCAACATGGCCAAGTTGCTGGGTCACAGTCCTGTGGCCAGGTGCAGCCCATGCCCGACTGCTTGCTGCCTCCTCCTGTCCTTCCTCTACCCTATGGCCTCTCTCTTAGTCTGCTGTTTGCTTTTAATCCCATCTTACCTACCCAATTCTTTTTTTCCTCCCTTCTCCTCTCCCTCCCTTTCATTTTCCCGAATCCCATTGCTACTTGGGCAAATACATCATTATGAATACATCCATTTGCACTTACCTAATATACTTCTCTTCCACGAAGTCTTTCCGGCTCCCTCAATCAGATGTAAACATTTCCTGCTCAGAACTCTCACAGCTCTTTGAATTTCTCTTATGCCATTAATCATATTTTGCCATGCAGTATTTCTAGGGCTACTCTATTGTATGCCCCTGAGGAAAAAGACTATTGTCTTCATCTCTGTGCTGCATTCTATAGGGCCTAGCATGGTGCCCTGTACTTGATGATAATACTTTGCATTCATTTAATATATATTAATCTGAGAAGTATTTGCATAAACATCAGAACAATGGCACTGAAGAAGTGGTTTCTAAATGGACTGATGAACAAATTCTTCCTTTTTCTGTCCTGTGTCCAGGAGGCAGGATTGTACGGAGGCAAGGACACTGACCTTGGAGTTAACAGGACTGAATTGGAAACCTTGTTCTACTGTGTAAAAGCTGGAGGTATTGGCAAATTGTTTAACTTTTCAGAACCATGATTTATGTACAAGGTTGTCACGAAATACCTTCTTTTCAGGGTTGGTGCTATTTAACTGCAATTACTTGTGGAAACACCTGGCACATAGAAGATAATTTTAAAGTACTTGTTAAATAGAATTATTCCCTTCTCCTAAACCTTCGCATCCATTATGATGTACCTTACAGACAAACACTGGTCTTACTAATTCTTTCTCTCCAGAATTTTCACACTGTGTCTTGGTACATTGGATGAAAAGTGTGTAGAATACATTTTGTGGACTCAAAAATAGCCAATGTCACAAGGTGAAACAAATATGAAAAGCATTTGAACTGAAATGAACAAACTGTATTTGTCAGGATTCTTTGTTGCAAGGTCCATACATCCAATTTAAACAAGCTTCCAAGAAAAAAAAAGGAAAGAATTATTTACCCCCATAATTGGAAAGTACTGGGAAGATCTGGTTTAAACATTCAGGGTTAAAATACCAAAGTAAAGATGCTTTCTGTTTCTAGCTCTAGGCCTTGCCTCTGTGGCTTTATTCTCAGTTAGTGGGAAAGATGTACGATGGCTTATGAACCCAAAGGGAAAAGTTCTTTCTGTCTTTGTATCTATGTGCAAATACCATTGACCCTGCTTGGGTACTGTGCTTACATTTAAGCTAGTCACTGGGTACAAAGGATACATACAGTACTTTGGTTGATTCTGCTAGGGCCCTATGCCTATGCCTACTCTATACAGGCCACTGGGAAAGACAGTGGTAGACAGCCCTTTAGACTTTAAGCTCCTTAGAACAAGGGAGAAGTGGTTCCTCCCATAGGAAAGGTACTGGCAGACAAATGTAACGTGTGTGTGCACAAGCAGAAACTAACACTCCATTTCCCATAAGATTCTTGTATTAGTTAGCTTGAGTTGCAATTGAAAGATGCCTGTAGGACCAGCAAGACGGCTCAGTGGGAAAGGCCACTTGCTGCCAAGCCTGATGACCTGAGTTCGGTCCTTAGAACCAACATGGTGGATGAAGAAAGCTGACTTAGTTATCAGTGCTGCACACCTTTAATCCCAGCACTCAATTATGTTATAAAGAGAAAGACTTAACCTGGTTTGTGGGTCTTTAGGTTCTAATCCAAGGTCAGGTGATCTCATGGTTTTGGTTGTTTCTGTTTTTAGCTTTTGGAAAGGGATATCAAATGGCAAAGATGAGGTGTATTTTACATTTTGAAGTGATTGTGGTGTCTCAATCCCCTTAGAGGTCATACCTCTACTGACCTAAGAACCTCTCATTAAGCTCCATCTCCTAAAGGTTCCACCACTCCTCAATAGCACCAATCCTGGTGACCAGAGCCTTCAACACTGGAGGCTTCGGAGATATTCAACATATAAACTACAGCAAGGCCGGGTGTGTTAAATTGCCCCTTAGTGTTTTTAAAGGGCCCATCTCATTTACTGATTAACATGTTTGTTAACGGTTATTAGAGGAAACAGTTTGGAAAGTCTCCTACTTTTGGATGTCCTGGTGCCAAGGGTTACGGTAACGGAAGAGTCTCAGTTCCAGGGTATCGTGTATTTGGCACGATTAATCTGCTGTCTGCACTGGCCTCTTCTAGATGAGACCTTGGGACGAGGCTTCCAGATGAAAGATCATGCAAAGCTAGCTCCTGCAGGAGCTGGGCATACTTCTCACTCAAGGCACAAGGGAGAAGTCGGGGCTTTATTGTTATATTAGTCAGGGTTCTCAAAAGAGACAGAGCTGATATTAAAAGGGGATTTATTAGACTGACTTTCAGACATAGTAGTCCAACAGTCCCTGTCTCACCATGGAAAAGCTGAGAATCCAGTAGCTGTCCAGTCTACAAGGCTGGATGTCTCTACAGTCCCAATCTAGTGCTGGGGTGTGGGAGGATTTCTGGAGAACTGCTCTTTTTCACATTGGATCCCAAAGAAGTCGGATTTAATACCAACCTCAGCAAACAGGGTAAATGAATTTCTGTGAGAACAAGGACAAGTAGACAAAAAAACAAAAGCTTCCTTCTTCCATGTCCCTTTATATAGGCTGCCACTAGAAGGTGTAGCCCAGACTTAGGGTGGGTCTTCCTACTTCAAATAATCTTATTAAGAAAATCACCTGCTGGCATCTACAACAGTTTGAATTACGGTTGGTTCCAGATGTTTGTGTTTGTAACACACACACACACACAAACACACACATGCATGCACACACACACACACACACACCAAAAAGAAACAGCAGCAAAAAAAAACCCTCCTATCAATTATGGAAAAATATATGCAATACAACATTTATCATCATAATCATTTTTAAGTGTATAGGTTCAATTCATCTATTTCAATATGCAGCCGATCCCCAGAATATTTTCACCTTGTAAAACTGAAACCCTACACCCATGAAACAACAATTTCTCCTTCCTTCCTCCCCCAGCCCCTGGTACCCACCATGCTCCATGAATGAGATTGTTCTGGTTACCGCCTATGAGTGGAACCGTGCGGGATGCGTCCTTTTCACTTAGCATATAATACCCTCAAGGCTCATCGCCGTTGCAGCACATGTCAGAATTTTCTTTCTTCTTAAGGCTGAATGACACCCTATTGTTTATGTACACTGCACTGCTCATCCATCCATCCATCCATCTATGGGTAGATCCTGGCGAGCTCCCGTTTTCTAGGTGTTGTGAATGTACCGTGAACATGGTGCAGAGGATCGGTTTTGATGGCAGCAGCCTGGGTATTCTGGGACCCTTGGCCGGATTCAGATGAGATGGTCCCAGCAGGGCTGTGAACAGCTTAGCTCTGCGTCAGAAGAGGCAGCACAGGGATCAGGATGCTTTCTTCTAGATTAAGCCGGACTTAGAGGATGGGATGGCTTCCTGAGGCTGAGAAAATACCACACGCGAGGGAGAGAATCCAAAGGAAGGAGAATGCCAGGCTTCATCTGGTTCAAAGACTGGGCAGCTGCTAGCCACAATTTCACACTTTGTTGACTCATTTTTCAGAACTCTTGTCAGGTTGTTAGCAGTTACTTCCAAACTATCACGTGGGACTAATTTCTTCAGGAGAGATCAGTACTGTTCCTTGAGACCCCTCCCTGCCCCTCTACTTCCATTCTCTGCTGCGCATTCTGCCAAAGCTCTCCCTGAAACCAGTGCTGGCCCCATCCTACCCTCCAGGAGAACTTGGCTCCCCACCACCACACCACTTCCCAGCCCCACTCACACTTCTTTTTGTCGGCACTGCCTACAGCAGACTTCCTGCTTCATCTGTTTATCTTTTATCTACACTGAACTGAGGTGAGGAGGCGGGTTTATCTAACTGGCCAACTGTGTCCCGCACTGAAGAATGTGATGTTTAGTACGGTGGCTTAGAAGGCCGGGAAGGACAGTGACATGGATTGAATGGAGGAATGCTTAGTGGTATCCAGCATAAGCAGCCTGTTAGCTGGAGGCTGAGCCAAATAGAAGTCGAGTATCTGGGGGCCCTTGAAATGGCTGCTGAAGACAAGGGAATTGTTTGTTGGAACTAGGCGACCCAGGAGCAGGCATCACGGTGTTGGAGATCAATACTGTTTCTTCTAAGGAAACAAACAGAATCAATGCCAGCTGCCCCAGGTCTCAAACTATATCTGAAAGCCACAAGCCCATGGGTGGAGGCTTCATGCTGACTTTGTAGAACACAACAGTGTGTATTTGTTTGGGGAACTGAGAGAAACATTGTTGAATTTCATTCCAACAAACATACCTGTGCCACCAGAGGCCTAACACACAAGCATATGGCAACAGAGGTACATGTAACCAAACAGCTGAAAAAGGTCTTAGACGTTGTGATAGGCATTGTTCTACTCCGCTATCTGCAATGGCATGCTCAATGATAATATACACCTATGGGACATAGACAGCTCCAAATGTTCTCACTGCTACCAGGAGCCACCACCAAACAGTCCTGTTCTCTCTCTACATAAAGGTGTGTTGTCATTCTTTGCTTAATTCAGTCTAACGTCATTCCACAAGAACTCCTTCTATGGCTTTCCCCTGAGCAGCTCTGGAGGTTTTGTGAGCATGTTTCATTGCTTGAATAGCTCAAATTCTTAAAGCTCCAATTTAGTTAAAAACCCACTGTGTTCTCACCATAGGGCCAACCCTAGGCTGTGTATACAGAGGGTGTTTCCTTAAGCAGGGCCTCTGTCCTCATAATTGCTTCCATTTGCCCTGTATTTACCATCAAAGCAGCCCAGAAAGTGGTCTCTGTGCATATGGCAGTGCTTAAAGGCAGCTATTGTGTTCTTCGGTCCCCAAGGCTGTTTGTTGTGTCTCTTTCCTGCAGGAAGTCTTTGAAGTCATCCTAGTTGTTTCTTATATTTGTTTTTGAGATTCTTTGCTTTCTGGTTAGCCTTTATTGGTTGCACCCTGAACCATCCACTTTCCTATTAAACTCGAGTACCCACAATGCATTCCATACTTCATCTGTGTCTGGAGTGCTGGAGAATACAAGACAGCACACAGGGACATTTGGGTGGGCCTTGAAAAAGTGAAGAGTTCACCAAGTAGATAAGGGATATGAAAGCATTTCTCAGATAAGCATGGCTGTGACTTATCTGGGGTGCGTTGTTTATGAGCTAAGTCATTTCTTTAAAAATTATCCTTAGAATTATAAAATCATAGAGTTATTAACATCCTTGGTTGTACCAGACCCTATCAACTCTGTCATGCTTGGTCCCACAGCCCTTCAGTCCAAAGAAACACACAGAGGTCTACATTAATTATAAACTGGATGGCCTATTAGCTCAGGCTTCTCATTAACTCTTATAATTCATATTAGCCCATAATTCTTGTCTGTGTTAGCCACATGGCTTGATACCTTTTATCAGTGAAGCATTCTCAGATTGCTTCCTCTGTGTCTGAATGATGACTGCAGACTGAGACTTTCCTTTTTCCAGAATTCTTCTGTTCTGGTGGCCCCACCTCTACTTCCTGCCTGGTTGCCCCTCCTATACTTTCTGCCTGGCTATTGGCCAATCAGTGTTTTATTAAACCAATATAACAGACAAATCTTTACAGGGTACAAGATCATTGTTCCACAACACCCTCCCTTTTTTTCAAAACAAAAACTCTGTATCTAATCTCCTTTGTTTAGCTTTTTTCCTGACCATTATCCATAAAAATTTGTAACCAACACTTTAAACAAAGACAAATATCCATAAACCATTTTTGGGAATATGTGCGTAGTTTTCTAGGCTACTTCCTGCTGACTGGGGGCACTGATAATCTTATGGGGACCTAAGAAAAGTTTAGAATATGGTCAAGTCTTAACTGGAGTATTCTGTGAGGCTTATCATCTCAGCCAACAGTCTTGAGGCTGTTCTGGATGTAGAACTCAGAGGAAACTCCAACAGAGGTTCTCTGAAATGTTGGATCATCTGGACCATCTTCTCCTGTTGGAGATTCTTTAGGGGGTTCTTCCATCATCAAACCTGATTTTTCTTAACCCAGAATGAATGAATCTACAGCCTCTCATTTCCTGTGGAAACAAAATCAAACCTCAACCTCATCTCCAAAGTAACATATCTTTTGACTTAAATTTTGAAGTCAAAGCATTTTCAAA
>LOJH01035560.1:0-11935 GCA_001685095.1 Ellobius talpinus | reverse complement strand
CACGCACGCAATACTGCAACCTCCAACCTCCTTGTTTGTCACTGGTATCTAGAGATGAGCAGTGACGGTTACAAAGTCAGTCAGGAGCAGGGCTGGACCTAAACTTCCTGTCTCCCTCACCCCTACCCCATGGCACCTCTGGAAGGCAGCTTGGGAGCCATGAAATCTGGTTGGTTTCCTTTCAAGTGCCTCACGAGGGCCTGCCAAGAGAGGGGATGGAGTCACATTGCCCAAGTAACTAAGTATACATGGGAGGAGAGAGCAGTAAATGGAGGATCAACCAGACAGGCTCTGGGCCCTAGGCTCCTGTTGCCTGCAACCCCCATTAATGCTGTGTCCCACCTTGGCCTAGTCTGCTTTTACCTCATCAAACAGCTGCAGCATAATGGTGAGCACATCTGGATGGGCCTTGTCCACTTCATCGAAGAGGACAACTGCATTGGGGCACTGTTTCAGCTTCTTGGTCAGCTGGCCACCCTCTTCATGTCCGACGTAGCCTGGTGGAGAGCCAATAAACTTGGCTACCTGGTATAGGGCAAAAACATGTTAGGAAGGTCTCTCTCTCTCTCTCTCTCTCTCTCTCTCTCTCTCTCNNNNCCCTCTCTCGACAGGGCTTCTCTGTATAGCCTTGGATGTTCCAGAACTCGCTCTACAGACCAGACAGTGAAGGCCAAACTCGAACTCTGAGATCGTCCTGCCTCTGCCTCCTGAGTGCTGGGATTAAAGGCGTGCGCCACTACCGCCTGGCTTCTTTTTGTGTTCTTAGCCTACAATATGGGGCCAGTGTGGGAAGATGGCTGCATGCAGTATTAACAGGGCCAGTTTCCTTCAGAACAAATGTGGTGTAGAAGACATCAGTGACTCTATTGCGCATGTAACCCCCATGCCCCAGGACAGATCCTAAGGCTGCTGATTTTACTGGAAGCCAAAGGCTCTAGTGACAAATCAAACAAAACACCAAAGTAGCCATGACAACAGGCCCTCTTAGCCACACTTCCCTGAGACTGTCTCACCTCATGTCGCTCCTGGAACTCAGACATGTCGAGCCGGATGAAGCCCTGCATGGAAAAAAGCAGGAGGTCTGTCAATGTGAGACAGGAGGCAGGGGAAGGGCCCAGGCCAGAGCCCTCAACTATCCTAGGCCTTTAGGCCATAGTAGCTTGAGATGTCTGCCATCCCAGGTGCGCTCTCTGCTTTTACCTTCTTCCCTGCTCACTCACTCTCCCTTCTGACACCTTCATTTTCTACCTTAGCCAGGCCAGATCACATCTCTGCCTTTTGAAATATGGTTCACCATGTCCCTTCCCTCAGGTAGCTTCTATTGGTCTCCTCCTCCCATGTTCCCAGAGGGTGCTCCACACATGCTCAGAACTGAAGTTCTCATCTTTGAGGAGTAGCTGTCTGAGCTGTCTGAGCAGAGCTGGCAGGCATGGTCAAGGTCAGCAGCACCAGTGAAGATGAAGGACAGGGCTCCATAGCTCCTGGACTTTGCAAGGCTCTGGGAGGCCCATGGCACAAGCTATTATTTTCATTTTTTCCCCCTACGTGTCTATGATGACCCTGCAGGTCTCCTCTCTCCACCATGGGCATTTGGCTCAGAAAGTTAGCCCTTTAGGGAGAAGGCCCCAGTTAGTGCCAGGAAAGAGATGCTAGGGCATGTGATTTGGCAGAGAATCCCTTCCTTGTCATGGGTACCTGGCTACTGAAAACTTCTGCTCCTCTCTCCTTCGCGAACTCTTATAGAATGTAGAGTACTGCTGCTCCTAGCAGCTGAGGGCACATGGCAGCAGGACACTCAGGAGATGGCATGCACAGCTGTATTTTAGCCAGGCACTCAGCAAAGGGGTCTGAGTTATATGTCCTGTCACTGTACATAGGTACAGGGAGGGAGGTGCTCAGACCCAGCGCTGTCACTGACTGTGGCTTTAGCCCTCAAGCCAGTCTTTCCCTGGGCAACACTAGGCTCTTGACTCCTCTCCTTAAGTCAGTTGGGGCCTAAGCAGAGACCTAAGCCACTACGAAGGAAAGGTCTTAGAAAGAATATTATTAAGGCTATGTGGGGTGGGGACTGCTCTCAGTTCATGGGGCATGAGCAACATTTCCAAGCGCATCTCATCAGCTCATTTACAGAAGCTTCTGGAAAGGTTCAGAGTGCTGACTGTGAGAGCAAAAATCTGGAAGAGAGTCATGGACATGCTTCTGATGATAACAGTTCACATCTGTTAGGCTTGCTACCTGCCTGGCAATGTCCTGAGGAAGCTACTACATGCCTTAGAACTATAAGCCTGTGGTAAGCAGGAAACGAAGGTCAGGCAAGCTTTGCTGTTAAGTTTTTAATTATGACAAGTACTGTGCTTCATTTCCTCCTCTTCCAACCAGCTAGGTTCTCAGAAGTCTTCACTTGGAAGGCTCAGAAGTTTGTGCTCAGAAGGGCCGTCACAGGGTCCAGAAGGTACAGAGCAGTGGTTCCTATGCCAAGTGTTCTCACCCCAGTTACTCTGGAGTGTATTTCAGAGTCTTGCTTGGACAAGTTTTTGGGCTTAATATTCTTGGCTAGAATCTTTTTGGTTACATGTGACACCCCCCGCCCCTGGGTTTCTCTGTGTAGCAGCTCTGGCTGTCCTGGAACTAGCTTTAAACTGGCCTTGAACTCACGGAAAACTGCCTGCCTCTGCCTCCTGAGTGCGAAACTAAAGGTGTGCACCACCAACTGCCTGTTTGGTGACATGTGACTTTAACCTGGTGCTGTGTACACAGTGAGATAACAGCAACCAAGGGCTCATCCAACATGTACTGACTGCACTCTGGGTAATATGTAACGCTCTGAGTAATGGCAGTCAGCATTTGCCATCACTGTCTCAGTGATCTAATGGGCTATGGAGCATTACGGAACCTACTACTTAGACACTGGTGAAACAGAGTTTCAGCCAGTTCCACAGGGGAGGAGACCAAATACTAGTTCTTACCCTGTAACCATACAGACACTAACACTCAAAAGTCTTTTGGGCTCCAGTACCTGACCTTATGACGACATCACAGAACAAAAGGCTCTTTCTCAAGGATTAACTCTGATATCAGAGAGCTAACAAGGCTGTCCAACGGGGAGAATTAGTGCAGAAGCCGAGGGAAGGAAAGCCAACAAACGCACAAGTGGACCTGCTACCAATGTACAGCTACAAACAATATCTTGTGAGTCGGTGAGGCACTAGCGTCTCTTCACAAACCAGTAAAACGAGGAGCAGAGGCAGGCCAGTGCTCAGTTCATTCAGTTCATGAGCCACCTTGGGAGGCACAGGAAGAGAGCTCCTGCCTGTGACACAGGGCTCAAACCTAACACTTTTTGCTTTATGGAGTGTCCAGGAGGTGCCAGGAAAACTGGTTAGTCAGCTTACAGTCCAGGGTTCTCTTGGATTTTGAAGGCATGCTTCAAACACGAATGTTCCGTGGGCAGACAATGTTTGTGTAAACACATTCTGTAAGGAGTTGGCCCAGGGGGCTGCACAGATCAGGGGTTTTATAGAAGAATCATCTAGGATTTAGGAAGTGTTGGGGGGGCTGCTATGTACCTCATTTTCCTTTGTGAAACATTTAAACAGTTTAAATTCTCACCCCAAAGCAGCAGAGAATAATGGTACTAAGAAAAGAGCGGATGGCTGAACTCTGGGTTCACGCCTCTATTCCAGGGCCTCAGTTTTCTCAACTAAAAAGCAGATCTAAGTCAGCACTGTGCTAAGCTCCTCAGGATCAAGTGAGAACACACAGCAGGAGGACACTGCTGGGGATAGGAGAAAGGTGACGCTCAACACAACCTCAGACACAGAGCTGGAGAGTTCTGCCCTGAGACAAGAAAGCTGATGCTGCAGGGAAGAAGCTACCTAGGGCCAGGAGAAAACAGCTGGAACTCGAGTCATGGGTCCCTGGCTCTGGAGCTTGGTGCACCACAGCTCACTGTCAAACAGCAGGTGTAGGCAGGACACAGGGATACTTTCATTTTTGGGGAGGCATGTACTGATGGAAGACACCATCCCACTTGTGGGACACCCTGAATGGGAGTAAACTCTTGTCTCCTATTTAGATGTTCTGCCTAAAAAGTACCCGTACCACCGGTCTTCTACTAGGGCCCCTCCTTTCTACAGCAGCAAATCAGCAGATACTCTCCTATTTCCAGTGTGTATGAAGATATATTAAGACAGCATGGATAAAGAGATTATAATTTGTAATTAAATATTAACCTTTCTGATAGTATTAAGATTAAGCCACTCAGAATTCTTCATTCCTAATCAGGTGGTTCCTGCCCGTAACTGTATCTTTCCTAATAGTCTTGTAGTTTATGGCCCTTTCCAGAGTGCTAATTGTTTCAATCGCTGCCAACCTGATGAACTGTCTAAAGCTGCTATTTTGGTTGGAGAACATCAGCACGCCACACACTTCTAGCCTGTCTGCCTGGCTAGTGGTCTGCAGTGGGTCTGGCAGAGATGAAGGTTTACATTTTCCTGCTAGCTGATCCACAGGAGATGCCCACACAGCCTGGCTCCAAGGATCCTCAGAGAGGTGGCAAGGGAGCAGGGGCCACAAGGGAACAGAAGTTTAGGACTTGACTGCTGGGCTACTTGGCTGGAAAGAGCCTAAGCAACCTTTCTTTGCATGTGGAGGGTGGGGAAGTGGGGAGATGTTCATGAAACCAGGCAAGCGCATTGAAGTCTTGGGCAACTGCCATGCCTGCGGTGACAACACCTGTGTGACAAAAATGTCCCGATGGTGAAAGCCTGCCGTCAGGTAAGGGGCGAGGGCTCTCCGAAGAGATGCCCCCGGTGGTTCCTTGGCAGTCGGCCCAATAATAAAGCCTGACTCGCCTTTTTTTCCTCGATCAACGTGTTCCTGGATGCGCTTTACTTGATTTACCGTTTTCTTCCTTTCTTTCTTATTTGTTATGGCTTAGCAGGATCCCTGTGCCAGGGACTTTGTGCTTCTGATCAAAAGGCTGCCTGTAATGAATCATTAAGTTCACAAAACCCATGCCTGCACTCTTGCCTGTAATTCAGGCCATTAATCAAACAATGTTAAAACATCCACAATCACTAGGGGAGTTTGTAAATACAGTAAAACAACAACAACAAAAAACTGTTAGGAAAAGTTCAAAATTCAGTCCCTGCATTAGGTGGGCTTCAGGGTAAAGTCCCTAGTAGTCAGTAAAAAGTGCCACAAAAAAAAAAGCAAGTCCTACTGGTACTCTCCCAGGGGGATATACATAGTATCTCATAAAAGGCAAATGGTGAACTGGCCCCCCTTTAAACTAGGGAGAGTGGAAAATATCTCCTCCCTCTCCCTTGGTCTGGTCAGCATTTTAAGCCTGAAAAAATAATAAAAAAATAAAAAAAACTTAATAAAGTGTCCTTGGCCAAAAAATGTAAAAAAAAAGTTTTAAAAAACCTTTAACCTGCCCTGCATTTTTAAAACAAAAATTGGCCATTTAGCAAAAAACCTAAAAAAAAGTCTTAAAAATTGTTAGGGGGCATTAATAGCCTTAAACCACAAAAACATTTGCTGCAAATTTATGGTGATGTAAAACAAGTTTTTTTTTGGTCACGGACCACTGTGTTCTTTTAAGTATAAAAATAGCCTAAGCTTTGTATTAGGTTATGTCTAGTTTTAAAAAAAGTGTGCCAACTTCCATAATTAATGTGTATTCAGTTTCTGTTCTGTAAAAATAAATGCTTGCCTTCAAAAAAATACAGCAGATCTAAACCTTGCGTTTTGTCTGTCTGTCATTCGCCAAATCCTAAGTTCTCCTAAAGCCTTCACCCCTGTTCTCCCGCGGTTGTTGGCTACAAAAAAGCCGATCCGTGGCAGGCAACCTCTTGGAAAAGGGAAACCTTAGCCTTAATGTTGGGAAGATATTTAGCTTTCACTGAGTATTTTGTACTGTCACCAAGGACTGATTTTTCAAAAGCATCCCGTGTCACCCAAGGCCTTTAAAAGGCAGGTGTGGATAAATGGAGCTGGGAATGGCTCTTTGCTGGGGAGAGCCCACGGCTCTGGCTACAAGAAGGAGCAGAGCGGCAGTCCCAGTTGAGGGCACAGGCTAGATAGAGATGCAGCAGACACCACACGATTCCTACTTGTTTTCTCCAGTGCCTCCCAAGGTTCCTGTAGCAAGCCCTACCTGACTGGAACACTGAGCTAGCCTAAGCTCCCGCAGACAGAGGCCTCAATATAATACACACCATTAGCTGTGAGTACAGCCAGCAAGATGCTTGGCATGGACTGGGTGCTCAGCTACATGTGGATGAAATCTCCTCTATTTCTCCCAAGAGCCCTAACTCAGGTAGGCTAAGGATGACCATTTTCATTCTACAGCTGTAGAAACTGCGGCATGAAGAGATGAATCCTGGAGCCAGTCCTGGCTAGAACTGAGGCCTGTTTCTGGGGCCAGGGCCAGCTCTTTAGGACAACAGTCATGAATGGCAAGGTTTCCCTGGCTTGTAGACTAGACCTTGGTCTTGATTCCTTACCTTTTTGGCATCTTTGTGCATATACTTGGCAGTCTGCTTGGCCAGTTCGGTTTTCCCTAGGAATAAGGGGATGAGGTGGATCAGGCCCAGGCAATGGTCTTCGGCGTGAAAGAACACTAGGGCCAGGAGTGGTGGCTCACAACTTTGATCCAAGCATTCAAGAGGCAGAGGCAGAAGGATCTACATAGTGAGTTCCAGGACAGTTAGGGCTATGTAGAGAGACCCTGTCTTAAAAAGTTAAAAAGAACACTAGGAATACATGGACCCTGACAAGTACTCCTACGGATAGGGAGCTGAGATTCAGAAGCTCTCCCAAAATTGGTCACCCAGAAAATGAATGGTGAAGTTGGGACCACAATGAAAGTCTGGACTGTCTCCCAATTGTCCTGTGATGGAACCAAGGGCTTTTCTATGTAGCAGCACCCTCAGAGTGGGGACAGGCAGGAGGACTCATAAGCCAACTCATCCTTTGGAGCTCAGCACAAACCGCATCTCTTCTTGAGTGCCCTGCTTATTGCCTCTTGCTCTGCATCTCTTGCGCACACTCAGGATCTAGCCACTCAGTTAGATCCTGAAACCTTGAGCCAAGAAATGGCTGAGGAGAATAGAGTACTTCCCACAGGCTCCACAGATCTTCTTGTGGCAAAGTGGGATCTTAGAAAGGCCATCTAGAATGATGGTAAAGCCACTATGTGGGTACATAGGGCTTCATGATCAGGGTTATCAGCTTTTTGGGATCTGAGGAGAGTCAGATCCATGAAGTTGCTGGGAGGGAAGAGGTAGTGGTTAGACCAGGAGACACCCGTCGAGACCATGGCACGGGTGGGGGAAAGGCGGAGAATTATCTCAGAGGGTGCAGCCCAGCTGACTACTACAACAGTTTTCCCGAGCCTCCCAAAGGTAAGCTGCCCCAAGTACAGCCATGTGCCAGGCAGTTAAGGTGCTTCAGTTGTCCCCAAAGGGAGCCCCTGGGGATACACAGTACGTGGGCCAGGGATAACAGGACTCAGTGGTCTGGTGTACCAAGTAAATTCACCCTTGAACCACGACAGGGGAAGGAGTAGTGATTCCAGCTCTTGGTAACATGGAACATGATTAAGAAGCCCAGGTCTTCTTTTCTTGGTAGCTCTGTAGTCTGGGCAGCTGTTTCGGGAGCTTCTCCAGCTCTTCTGCCCCAGTGGCTAGCCGGTCTGCCTGTGATTACCTATTCCAGATGATCCCAAGAAGAGGAAAACCAGAGGGTGCTCCTCATCGTACCAGCCATTCTCCTTCCTCCGGATCGCTACGGCCAAACACACAACACGGGGTGAGGAGGGAGACAGATAAATCAATGACACAGAAGGCAGGATAATTATCACTAAGTATACAATATGTTTTACTGCTCTGTGCCCACTCAAAGTCCTCACTACCATTAGTGCTGCCTAATCTGATTAGCTGGCAAGGTCCCTAGAGACACCTAATCAGGTTAGCATGGATTTGGAAAGCTGCCCAGAGCAGATTTCGGATAAAGTTTTCCAGGATGAGCACTCAGCGTTGCTAGGGAAACCGAGAGGCGGGTGGATGGTGAATGGAGGTGAAGGGGGTGGGGGACTGGTGAAGGAGAATCTGAGAAGAATGTTAACTCTCACTGGTCACCCCTCTATCACTTGGGGAAGTAGAGGGAAGATTTTATGGTGATGCCTAGGGACCCAGGGAGGTGCATGATTTGGGCCATTTCCCATTTCGGGGAAACCAATGTCTGCTCTGTTGTGATTTAAGAAGTGGAAACAGCCAAAAGCATTTCTGGGGCCAATCAAGGGTAGTGTAGAGCTTTGGGGTCCATCTCTGCTAACCCTGGAAGGCTGGGGGTGAGGAGTGGGGCAGATCTGTACTAAGTTCTTGAGGCTCTGCTTCAAGAGGAAGTAAGTGGTCAAGGGCTATGCATGAAGGTGAAGAAGCTGAGTCTCAGTACAAAGTGGGAGAATCAGGCTTCAGGTGGGACAAGGCAGGACCGTAATAAGAGTATTCTATTGAACACTAGGTACAACTGGAAACTTGTATTTATTCAAGACCCACAAAACACTGAAGGAAAAGGATTTTTAACTCCATTATCTGGAACAGGAAACAGAAAGAAAGACTTATTTAAGTCATATAAGAGTTGCTTCTTTCCCAAAACTTGTCTTTATTTAAAAAAAATTAAAAAAAAATCCCAATACAGCTGCTGTAAGAAGTGAGATCGAAGTTGGGTTGCACTAACAGAGACACTGTGGTTAGGGGCAGGAAGAGGACACAAGAGGACAGAGCACTATGCACCATCAGGGTCTGTCTGCAGAGGGAACAGTGGGTCTGCTCTGGTCCCCAGAGTGTCAGAACACAAGACCTGGAAACTTACTCAGAGAAGTCAACAGGCCTAGGGTGTGCCTGCCAATCTTGAGGAGTCAAGCTCCCAAGTGTTATGCAGTTGAGTTTCAAAGCAGCTGCAGAACTGATGACAGATCTCGGGAGCTGACAGGATCTGCAGAGGTGGCTGGCACAAAGTGAGGTGGGCAGAGGATGACGACATGAACATAAGGGATGGGTAGGAGCCGACTGAGTCTGGACAACCTGTCTAAGGCTTTCAGGCCCATGCTTGTCATCTTCCTGGGCTGCCAGGAGTTGCTCCTGGAGAAGGGCCTGGGGAAACGGCCTGATTGCTCCCTTGGGTTGGCATTGGATCTGCAACTGGCTGGTTGCTATGTGTGAATACACACACACACACACACACACACACACACACATAAAGGCAGGGCTGAGAAAGGGTCAGCATTTTCCCAAAAGCTGGCAGAGATGAAAATCTGTGTTGAGAATAGAGGAAGACTGGAGCAGGGTTAGGCTTTGTATATCTGGGGAGGCAGAAGGACTCAGCATCACTCAGACAGGTGGTATGGCCCCCTCAGGCAGGGTATTACATTTGTGAGGTTCTGCTCTTGGTTGTTCTTTTGGGGTAGCATCCTAGCCCATTGCTGGCTGGGCTGTGCAGCACAAGGAAAAAAAACTCACCATGGAGAATGTGGAATTGAATTACGCCTGGGGCCATCTTTCCCCTTCCTTTCTAATAATGCACCTGGGAGAGAGCTCTTTATAATGCCAGGCAGACTCCACTGCACAGCTGTCCCTGGTCAATTCTGCCAGACCCAGGGCATGAGTTTGGGGGTGGGCCTGCTCTGGGTTCCCTGTGAAACAGGCGAAATGCCAACCATTAAACAATTATAACTCTGGATATTTCTAATAATATCTGAAGAGAAAAACGGCCAAGCAGATGGAGTCCGACAGAATGAAAAATGAAGGCAGCCAGGAAAAACTGGAAAAGGCTAGAGCCCCAGGGTGTGTGTGGCTGGTTGGGTGGCTAAGGACTAACTAAGGCTGGGGAGCCTGGAAGAGTCCTGGAAAGAGGCCAGATGGAAACATCCATGTGGCCATGGTGCTGATGCTCTTTCCGTGGCTCAGCAAATGTGCAACTTACTTGGCTAGAGCTTTATAACTTATAAAGAACCCCTGTATCAGTAATGTCACATTTCCTCACTATGATTATATGGGGCAAGATGGGCAGGGAACTTGATTCCCGTTTTATAGGTAAGAATATATACATAGACATTAGGAAACCTGCTCAGGTTCATAGGAACATAATCAGAAGAGTACACACTGTGTTAGGAGCACAGCAGAGGGAGGCAGTTCTCCTAGCCCTGACTCACTCTCAAAATTTTCTCTCTGTAGTCCTCCAATCTGGCACACTCAGCCATCCAGCACACTGTCCCCTGGTCCTGTCTTTCCCACTGTTGGCTCTTTCCATAGTGCTGGGGGTGGGGGAAGAGGCTTCTGCATGGGCAACTCAGAAGCTCCTCCCTAATGCCCCCTAAAAGACCCAATTCTGCAAGTTCCAACCATGTGCTTCTGCTCTTACAGGCTGTGCCAGTGCACATCCGCTTGTGTCCATCCCTTCTAGATGCCTTTTCCTGGCTAGGGCTCTTGCTGTGAGACCGCTGAAGGATGCATCTGTACCAAGTCTTCAGGGTTAATTCCACCAAAATGGCCCTAGCCAATCGATTCTCTGGTGTGTATTTATTTACAGGATGGTGTGGTAAAGATGATGAGTTAGGAGGAGCTAGCCTGGAGTCAGTAAAATACCCATTCCTTTATAGTTTCCGTTTCTTCACTCTACAATGAACACAGACTCATATACCGGCAGCTCTGCATGAAGATGAAGTGATTCGATGGTCAGGAGAGCAGGAAGGAAGGCTGCAGAGAGGGCAGTGACTAAGGTGAAAGTAACGGGGGCTGCAGTGGGAGGAATGGTGGCAGTCAGGGTTGGCATTTTAAATTTTTCTATTTTTTATTTCCTTTCTTATTTTTTATTTATTTATGTTTTTTGAGACAAGAGATTCTCTGTGTAGCCCTGGCTGTCTTGGAACTTGCTCTGTAAACCAGGCCTCAAACTCAAAGAGATCCACCTGCCTCTGCCTCCCAAGTGCTAGAATTAAAGGTGTGAGCCACCACGGACTGCATCTTCTTTGAGACAGGGTTTCTCCATGTAGCCCTAGCTGTCCTAGAATTCGCTTTGTAGACCAGGCTGCTTTGAACTCACAAAGATTCACCTGCTTTTCCCTCCTGAGTGCTGGGATTAAAGGCATGTGCCACTATGCCCAGCTAGTGTTAGCATTTTTAAATATCCTTCAACAGTATAAGAATCTCAAAATGTATGTATTGTTTCTGCTTCATACAGGAGGAAATTAAGGAAACAGACATGGGAAAACAATGTAAGGTGTTTTCTTCTACTAACTGCCGTTGTATGTGGGGGAGAAAGTGTCCCCACCTCAATCTGTTCTGGGGAGTCTGGTGCTAGACATGCTGATTCCTTGGAGATTATTGCAACTAAGCCCTCATTGGTTTGATGGTTTAATGTTTGTTGACTTAAATTAATTCTTAGTATTTCTGGGACTGTAAAAAGGAAGGCCGATTCTCCAATTCCTATTATTTTATAGAGGACAGTGTGGCTGGGAGAGACTCAGTTTTGCTGGTGGTTTCTGCCACTCTGGCGAAAGGCTTCTGGTCTCTTCTGAGCCCTTTAGGAGTCTTATGCATCCTATCTGCAAACAAGCTTTGCCATTCACTTGGCATACATTGCTGAAGGAAGCACTGTCATGAAGACTGAGGGCTCCAGATGGGACAGTGTGCCAGAAGTATGGCAGAGCACCCGTGACTGGATGGGATGCTGTGCCGGGAGTATGGCAGAGCACCTGTGACCCGATGGGATGGTGTGCCGGCAGTATGGCAGAGCACCTGTGACCCGATGGGATGGTGTGCCGGGAGTATGGCAGAGCACCTGTGACCGGATGGGATGGTGTGCCGGGAGTATGGCAGAGCACCCGTGACCGGATGGGATGCTGTGCCGGGAGTATGGCAGAGCA
>LOJH01035558.1:0-11925 GCA_001685095.1 Ellobius talpinus | reverse complement strand
CTAGCTCTTGTAGACCAGGTTGGCCTCGAACTCACAGAGATCTGCCTGCTTCTGTCTCCAGAGTGCTGAAATTAAAGATACGCACCACCATCACCCAGCTAATAAATAAATTTTTAAAGAAAAATTTTACCTGAATTTAGGTAAAAAAAAAAAATAAAGGAAAATGATATAAAGCCAGTCATGTTTCTAGTTATAACTATGTAATGGGTATTTTATTTATCATGATAGATAAGCACATAAAAATTATTCAATAGTGAAATAAAGATACAAAAGCTAATGAGAAGTTGTACAGTTTCCATTCCAAATGACCGTATTAACTGTTAGAAGTTTATTGAGCTGTGTCTGGATAATGTTGACATGTGGTTTTTTTGCAACTTATTTTTGCCATAAAAGAGTCTCAAAAAGAAACCAATGTTATATTTCCACTCATTTATAAAACATCAAAATACAAATAAACATAAAGGAACAAAAACAATCAGTGTACTATTTGGCTCTTCATCTACCAAGGATACTGATACATTTTAGCTTTATGTCTAAGGTTGAACTGTTAACTTCATAACTTTATAAAGGCAGCAATTATATTCACAATAAATAATTGCTATATAAACTTGCCAAACTTTTAGACTAATTTCCTAAGGTAGTAATATAACAACAACAACAAAAAGAATCTTAGTTTTTGTGCTTGATTTCAAGAACTATTTTGGCTTTGGTAATAGATCCAAATTAGTGACAACTCATTTATTGAGCAGTTTCACTGTGTATACAGCATATTGTGAATATCTTATAATAGTATGCTTAGATTACATCTGCTTTGAAGATTAGGAGGATGCGTTCTAATCAGGTTGTTATTCCAAGTGACTCATTCAAGGTGCTGGGGTAACTCAGAAGTCTGAGAACTTTTGCCTTTGTAAAGAACTGCTTTTACTTATGATAAAGAAATGTAGAAATGTAAAGTCAATCATAATGCAGGGATTAAAGTCATTATATTACATTTGCTTATTCCCTTTTACTTTCCAAAGAAATGAGTGTCTCTGTGAGAACCTAAATATTTGTACATACAATTGTGTGTGTGTGCAGTGATTAAAATGTAATTTGATCCTGAAGAGACACAATCACACTCAAACCAATGAACCTAGATCATATTTGCCCTTCCATATATTCCCTTTATCTTCATCACCACCAGATTACAAACCTCACAATTTTCTCCATCTCAAAAATTACCATCAGAATATTAGTGTAATTGTCATAACTACTTAAATTCTACAAACTTATAGAAATCAGAATACCAAGTTTTTAGTATTAGTTGGGGAAGCTGCAGAGGAAATTGCCACAGTATTCGCAGTGCTGCAAGGGAAAGGAAGTGTTTTATTCATAGTCATTGAAAATGTTAAAGCCACAAAGGACAAGGATGCCTAACCTATCTTTATCATTCATTTCCATGTTATTGAGCCAAAAGTGCCTGCAGGTGCATGTGGCTATTTAAAGGAAATTGTAAATCGTTTTCATATCTTCCTAATGTAGTCAAGCCATATAAATAGTTGCATGTGGCAGATAATTTGTTTATGCCAACACATTATTGTGCTTACGAACATCTGGATATCAGCTACTTGGCGAAAGAGCCAAGGATGTTGTAGCAAACGAATACTATGAAGTAATTTACATAATGCTGAGTGGTGAATATTTAAGCTACAAAAGNAGCAAGTTGTTCCACACTTCTTTATAAAATAATAGAAGTTAATGAATACATAAAAATGCTATAAAGGTACATATATAAATTATATCAATTTCTAGCTTTATTATATAGCTTATAATGGTACCTTTGTAGAACACAATATAGAAAATAATATTTTACATGAGAAGTCTTCAAGGGTATCTTACATTTCATTTTAGTACTCATATGTGTTCTTTTATCATAATGTCAACTTGTTCATTTTTGGAGAAGGCTAAGTTGTCTGGCTCACATATGCTGTGCCTGTTCTTTGTTTCTGCTTTATCTTCCCTCAGGATCTTTGCAACACTAAGATACAGTGTCTGAGGAAAAGTAGAAAGGTATGCTTTGGCAATGCTCCCAATTCTACCTCCAGAGTATACTCAAAGATTCAAGGCCATATTAGCTCTCAATCTCTATAAAACACTAAATGAAGCTACAGGATTCAAAAACACAATCATAAGACAGACATGGTGTCAATATCCTTATTTCAAATGAGAAACATTGAGGACTAGAAAGAGTGATTAGCCAAATACAAGACCACAGTCTAGGAAGTCAATCATTAAATCCTCAAACTCTGTGCCTATCATATGGTACATATTGCAGTGGGGCAGATCATCCCAAGACCTTGGAGGCTCTCACAGGCTACTTTTGCACACTGCCTTAACATTTCCTTGGCAGCTGTTGCATGTTGCTGGCATCTGTATCTTCCTGGGACAGCATTAAAGTCTCACATTAGACAACAATGATGACCCTAAGAGAGACATACATAGATCTAATCTACATGCGAAGTAGAAAAAGACAAGATCTCCTGAGTAAATTGGGAGCATGGGGACCTTGGGGGAGGGTTGAAGGGGAGAGGGGAGAGGCAGGGAGGAGAGCAGAGAAAATTGTAGAGCTCAATAAAAATCAATAAAGAAAATCTCACCTTACCTTCCTTATCTCCAAGCATCATTTTGCCAGTGGCTATTTACATAGACCCCACCCCCACAGCACACTTCCTCCATGCTCAGGAAGGATATAAAATCCTCCAGAAAGCTGGAAGCTGCTGTGACACTATTCCTCTTTTAAACAGCATGTTTGAAAAACCATCACTGTGTGGATGACAACAAAGTCTACTCAGAGAGTGGTCTACAAGGACCTACTTGAACCATAGGTAATTTGGCCTTTGAATGCCTTAACAAAGAACAAATCTCAGAAAGCAGTTTTCTAGGCAGGCAGTCCTGAGTGAAGAGGGTACCAAGGGATTTGTTCTACAGAAAACTCTTTGAAAGAAATCTGCATTTCTACACTTCAGAACTTGTATGTATTAATTATTTTATTATCACTATGACAAAATACCAGGCAAAAACATCTTAAGGAAGGAAAAGCTTATTTTGAGTCACTGTTTATTAGATGCAGTACATCATGGTGGGAAAAGCATAAACATGGCAGATATCAAGGCACCTCCCATGGTGGTGGGACCTTATAGCATTAGTGACTCAACATATTAAAAAAAAAACCAGAGAGACTTTGAACGAGAAGGAGTGCTAGGCTACTCTAGGGTTGCATTCCGTGAGTCATTTCTAGGTAGGTTTTATAACCTCCCGAAACAGTGCTGTTAACTTGGGACAAGGGTTCATACACATGTGAGAGTCATTTCATATTCACACCGTCACACTGTCACAAAGTGGCTTTGCAGATTCCTCGGGGGCTCTCCAGTTGCTTTTCCTTCTTCTCCACTGCAAACCATTTGTGCACCTTTCATTAAGGTTAGTCACCAAAACCCTGCAAGTGCACTTTTGCATGTATCTCTTTTCTGGACAATCTACTAATTTTCAAACCTTTCTATCATGCTCCTTTAATTGTGAATCTCATAAATTTGCTAGCTAGAAAGTAGTTAGCATTGCTTCTCCTTACTCAGAGAAAAGATGACAGAGTTTTCTCCTGTCCCCATTAGCAAATCTTAAGTCTTTTGTTGCCTCTGTGCTGCTATCTGTAAGGATCATTTGATGGAAGTCATCACTCAGCAATACCAAGAGTATTACCTACTGTTCCTCGTTCCCGCATTCTTGAAGTATCGCTATCTTCACGTGGACTCTTAACACCACTTCGTCTACCTCAGTTTCTAATTTTCTGGCTCTGAGTCCTCTGTTATCTTATCTTGAGCATCTCACCTTCCTCTAACTGTTAGAGGGACAAGAACTCTGCTCTCATTCTACATTTCTTCAGACTACTCTCACTCACTGGGTACCTTAACTGTGTTCATTTGTATTTGGAAACGTCATCTACACATTCGATCTCTACTTTAGATAATGTTCAAGTCAAGCTCCATATATCCAAGTATCGACTGAGGTTGCCTCTTAGAAGTGTACTAGACAGAGGAAAATCATCAGATCTACAGAACTTCTGGTTTCTGTCCCTAAGACTGTTTCCTCCCAGTCTTTTCATGTTTCCATAAAATGACAGTTTCATTCTTCATGGTGGCACAACAAAACTGGTACAGTGCTCACTGACAACCCACTTTCTCTTATGTGTGATCCACCTGCTAATCCTTTCATTCTGCCCCAAAGCAGGTCTTTCTCAAAAAAAGTATGATGATCTTAAGAGAAATCTGGACTTTCTTATTGAGATTAGGATAACTACTTATAAATGTTCTCTATGAATCTATTATTAACTTCCTCCATCATATTATTTTATATAAACCTTCATTACTATATAAAATCCTCCATTTCTTTCCGATCTGTGTGGGATTTTGCTGGGACGACTGACAAGCTTGTGTCAGGTGACCAATAGTAGACACCAGGTATCTACACACTATCCTGACAGCAGATGACCTTTACCTTACAGAGAGAAAGTTTGATCACCTTACTGTGGGGTAAAAGTACAGCATGTAGAAAATGCATCTAACCTAATGTGAACATCACATATCACAAACATAAAAAATATAAAATATCAAAATCTGAGGTATAGTTACTACTGAGTATTTTAAAGGTAAAAATTCATTAAGTGGGGGCTTTCCATAATATTAAATATTTTGGATAACTTGTAGTTACTCAAAGTCATGTTTAACCAGAGTGAAATGCTCAGAGACCAGCGATGAAAAGTTAAAATACCTATCTCAGATTAGATTTGTTCCACCTTAGAGAAAAGACAGTTTTAACCCACTAACTGTTTTCCTCAGAAATTTCCTCTATATACAAAATAAAAAATAAAAACCACACATAATGTCCTGATTAGATAAACCCTGATATTATCCACAGTCCCTGCTATTTCATGTGAGGAACTCTGTTCTTATAAATCAGCTCAATTTATCTCTGTTGTGTGTTTTTAATTCAAATTGTGTTGAATAAATAAGTGCACACAGATGAGTATAATCTGTTAAACATGTTCTACTTGAAGTCAGATAGTATTTTTCCTTATATGTTTCCTAATATTTAAAGCATTTCCTTTTCTCAAAAATTTTCATTACTTTCTATCTTTTTTTGCTAATTTTCAAGTGCTTTTTACAAACAAACATGATGTTAATAATTCTCTGGAGACAGTCTCTTTTTTGCCATTTTCTAGGCTTTCCACTGATCCCTCTGCTGGAGTCTTCACTCTCCCCTTCTAAGTTGGATAATGTGATTTGGGACAAGAGGATTAAGTTTCACCACCTGTAACATAGAGATAGGACACTTTTATATCCCCAACTTAGAAACTTACGGATTGAATGAGAAAAAAAAGAAAATACTTCATCAACTAAAAATAGATCAAAAGGCATAAACGCACTGTTATTATCATTATTCAAATCATAATGCTCGGGTTGAATTGTCAGCCAGTTTCACATGGAAGCCTTAAGAAAAGAGTAGCATTTCTACGTTCTCTGCTTACCTCTGAGTATCTGGCTAGAAAGCAGTGTGCAGCGTTCAAAGGGGACTGGTCTTCCTGCTGCAAAGACCTGGACTAAAGCCTAGACTGCTCAATAACAGACATTGGTTAAGATATTTAAATCTCTTGTTACTATAAAAGCTCCTGTTTTTCTGTTTCTTTTATGAGACATAGCTTCATGTATCTCAGGCTGGCCACAAACATCTGAACCTACTGCCTCCATATCCAAAGTACTGGAATTATTGGCATATGTCACCACATCTGGCTTATGTAGTACTGGGAATCAATCTCAAGATTTTATGAATGCTAGGTAGGCACTCTAAGAGTGAGCTACAACTCTAGCTCAATCTCATTATTTCAAAGGCCTTATCCAAAATTAAGGCGTTATTGAAACCTTTAGGAGCTAGGATCTATTGGGGAAAAGTTGGGTCATGAGACTGTTCTGAAGGGGATGTTGGGAGGTACATTTTTAATAATAGGCCAAAAGAGGACCTTTACTATAATACAAAGCATTTGTACGCTTTAGCATAATTGGCATTTAGAGGATAAATTTCTTTTCTGAGCCTGTTCTTGAATCTAAGGGAATCAGTACAAACATTGGGGCCATCCCCCTACAACTCCTACAAGTGCAAGACCAGACAGCTGGCTGATTGATAGGATCCAGAGCTCATGGCCCACAGTGGATGACTCAGCACTTTACACTTTGGCAGGGTGAATGGAGCAATTTCAGTCCAAATAATTTCAATATTAGTTTAGCCTCTATTGCAATATCACTTCCTGTGGCTTATACAACACAGAGCCCAGCACCAACTCCCTCTGGCTTTACTGCAGTAGCTGCCTCCTCTCAGGCTCTATGGTCGATGGATTTTCTTTTGTTTCAAGCCACACATATAAAGTACCTCCCATCACAGATCTCTGACGTTTCCTCCATCCATTTTCTATAGTTAATTGCTAGACATGTTCACTAGATTCACTGTGTGAAGTCTGATAAAATTCAAAATTTGCACCTATACTCTAGTATGCATTATAAACTTAGAGCCCATCCAAAAACAGTTTTTGAATATGTCCCCTCCAAAATGTGTGTGTAGCCTATATGATAGATAAAAGGGGGGATTTTAAGAGTTAGACAACAGACCATGATGTCTTGTCTCTTGCTAATGAGATCAAAGCCCTGATTAAGGAGGTGCTACTCTGTGTTAAGTCCTCTGTGATCATTCTTTTGTGTACAATATGAGGGTAGGGCAGGAAAGTCCTTCACAGCTATCAGTTACTTGACCTTGGACTTGGCAGCTAGCAGGGTGGTAAGAAGCAAGTTACATTATTTGTAAGTTATATAGTCTACACAAAATAATTTCCTGATGCACTTCATTGGCTCTCTTAGTCCCACCCTGCAGTATTTCCTATCTTACTCAAGATTTCTGTCTTTCTGAGAATTTTATGACAAAACTCATGGAACATTATCCACCTTTGGAATACCTATAGAATCCATCTAGTTTTCTATTTGCTCACTAAAAAATAAACCTAGAAACTAAGCATGTCTCAAGTATTTTTCTTTTGATAACCTAGTCCAAACTATTACCATTGTGTTCTTGGGTAGTGACGATAGCTGTGCATCAGCCTACTCTCACCTAGTCACTTCTCTGTCAACATCACTACTATTTCCCCATTTATAGTAAAATATTATCCAAATGTATTAATTTATGAGTTTGTTTGTACATATACCATAACATCCGTGGTTTTACATTGTCTACTATCTTCAAGGTGCCTGTCTTAATTTGGGTTTTTATGTTTGCTATGAAGAGACACCATGACCATGTCAACTGTTAGAAGGAGAACATTCATTTAGGGTATCTTGCTATGGTTTCAGAGGTTCAGTCTATTATCATCATAATGGGAAGCATGGCAGCATGCTGGCAGACATGGTGCTGTAGCTAAGAGTTTTGATAGGCAGACAACAGAAAGTAGACTGAGGGAAGCTTGAGCAAAAGAGACATCAAAGCCTACTCCCATAGTGACATAGTCCTCCAACAGGTCCTCACCTCCTAATAATGTCACTCCTTTTGAGGGCCCACAATACCAGCATCCATGCTGCCTCTTTTTAATAACAATTCCTGTTTCCTCTCAGCTCTAGAAACAAGAGTCCTCTTACCCTCACCATGTGTCAGGCACATGGTACATGTTTCATTTTGGACCCTTTCCTTCTGATTTCTGTTCAGAGAACTCCATCCCAGACATAGACTGTCTCGAATAGCTAGCATATCATTTGACATTTTTCCATTCTATACTTTATTGTTCTTTATGACATCACAAACTGTCATTATATTATGAATACACTCAGTTATTTATCTATTTTCAGTGTTCTATGCAAATAAATAGAATGTAAACAGCATGGATGCTGTGCTTTTTTATTTACTGTTCTATTCATTAGTGGATCTCACATTGAACAACAATTACTAACATGCAGTACATATCTATTCAATATGTTTGAGTGCCTGAACCCAGAGATAAAGAAGTACAGACTGTGAAAGCACTCTCAGTACATACTCTAGCCAAAAGAAAGGAATGAAGGAGGACAAGGTGTCATGATGTCCTATAGTTATATCCTTTCATGGGCAGTTCAGCATGGCTCCAATTCTTATGAAGTAGCTCGAGTAATTCAAAGAAAGGCATCAAAATTGAGCAAGCTATTTCCAACAGGCATTGAACACCCAGTGTGAGCTTGGCACTTGCATGAGTATTAGACACACAGACTTTATTCAAAAGTGCTCCCTGAGTTCTAAAGGATTGTAGTTTAAGAGAATCCACAAATAACTGGGCTGCACTGTGGTAAGTAAAATAATTGGAGTGTAAGCCTCATAAATACTTTGCAGAGACCAAAATTAGGATGGGAATCACACTGGGCTAGAAGGAGGAGACTGGTAGAAAGCTTCTCAGAGGATTATTATGTCAAATTAGCCCTTGGGCCAAAACCCGTGAGCCATAAATGTCTTCTAATTTATTACAATTTGATGTTATGAAAAATCGTAATTTATTCATAGAAATCTTAATTTATTCTTTCAAAAGTCTTATTCTAATTAGCTATTCTTTCTGACAGATTAGAGACAAATAATCTTATTGGTCTATTCAAAAGAAACAGAGGAAGGAATAATATGGTTAGTCAAATAGAATACATGTCAGAAACCTGACACCATCTGAGTTTAACCTTTTAAGACTGTTCACACCAAGCTCATTAAGCAATTCTGAACACTTCAGTAGCATTGGTGGTTGCATTTGCAGCATAAAACTCAATTAAGTGGATGTTTCATATTGAAAATGATTTTAAGAGAACAAATGAAAAGTGGAAATATTTTAATGACATTCTATTTTCTGAAATCTTTGAAAACCATATTTTAGAAGGAGTTGATCAGAAGAAAAATTATTGCCAAATATCTTAAGGCAGTGGTGATTAACCTTCACTGTCAGCTTAACTGGGTTTGCAATCATACTGGAGATACATCGCTGGGCATCACTTAGTCAGTTTCCAGATAGTTTTACTGAACAGAAAAGACTGACCTGGAATGTGGGTGAGAGCAAGCCATGGAATGGAATCCAGAGACTAAATAGAAAAGGGGAGATGGTGACTCGGTGCTTCAAAGCACTTGATGCTCTTCCAGAGAACAGGAGTTCTGTTTCATTGCCTGCCTGTCCAGCTCTAGGGCATCAGATATCCTGTTTTCGCTTCTGCTATCACCCACATACACACAAACACATTGCATACATCCTACCTTTCACATACACATAAATTTATTTTTATTTTTTTATTTTTTCACTTACTTAAAATATAATTGCCCTGTTTCCTTCTTTCCTTTCCCCCTTCCACCCAAGGGAGCAGAACATACATATGCCTCTCTCCTTCCCTGTTGCAGATGCAAGGACTTCAGTGCAATGACACACTTTATTATTAAACCATGAGACAAAATATACTTGCCATACTTTGTTACTTCTTGCCTTATAGTAGGTCCAAGCAGCAAGAAAAGTGACTACTGTATATGGCCATTGCATATTTCCCTGAGTACTCACCTTAATGATTTGATCTTAGTAGAATTTTCTTGAGGATTTGAAAATAAATCGTTGTATGGTTCCCTGCCTCCTAGATAGAAGGGCTCTAACAAATCAAAGAAAGGACCCCATCCAAGTCTAAATAGGTGAGATGGTATGTTTCTTAGGCTTGTTGACAGGAATGTGGGTACCCCTCAGGCTTTTGCACCATCAGACACTCCTAGCATCATTATGAATTACTCACAAATGTTCCACTAAAGATTCTCCATCCCTACATGCTCTATCTCCTACATATTCTAGAATCCCCCAAGGTCAAATGCAGCACAATCAGGAGGAAGCAGTGAAGGAATCTCAGAAGAGGCTATCTTGATTCTTCCCCCTCCTTGAAAGAAGGATGTTCTAGCCTCGTTGGCTATACATCATCGTATTACGCTTATTTTGTTGCCATGACTTCAAGTCAATGTCGCCTGTAGGTTATAGCAATCACTGTGTTTTGTGATGTTGATGGTCATGTCACGCCTGGAGGGAATAGTTACTATACTCTTGTTCTATATATGTGATACAAAACATCTAAAAGCTGATTACTAGAGATAGTAAATGTAATGTAATAAAGATGACATTATTCAACATTCACCTTGTCAGGTGTGGTGGTGCATGCCTGTATTTCTAGTGGTGGGGGAAGTTAAAACAAGAGTACTGCAGGTTTGAAGCTGCAGTACTTTACAGATCTAATTGAAATATTTTTAATGGCTTCACACTTACATTTATCATCTTGTAATACCAACAAATCTAGGATTGTTAGTTAACTGGTCAGACATTATCAACTTGAAGATTATTGGGTTTGAATGGTCTCCATCATAACAATCATCAACTTGTAAAATCAGGATCTGAAATTACAAGATTCTGATTGCTTACTAATTTGAAAATATTCAAACTCAACTGTAACTTCAGCTCTGAGGGGAGATGGGGCCTTCCAAATTGCTTGGAAGTTTCTAAGACTTTCTGGTAAAGAACAACAAAATACCATTGCCCCCTCTACTAACAATAAATATGGGCCTGTCAGTCACCTGGACAAGGAAAGACCCTTGAGGAAAACTGTTTATTTTAGGGATCTTAAGAAACAATCCAGTTGGTGGTCATACATATGTTTAATCCTAGCACTCAGGGAGGCAGAGGCAGATGGATCTCTGTGAGTTCAAGGCTAGCCTAGTCTACAGAGTGAGTTCCAAAATAGCCAGAGCTACAGCAACACATAGAAGCCCTTTCTCAAAAAATCAAATAAATAAATAAAAATAAAGAAACAATGAAATGTTTATGGCAAATGTAAATTAAGAAAAGATACCTTTGGTCATTTCCCACTCTTACCCCTTGAAACTGATCTAATTTACTCTATAATATAATCTTTCTTCTTCAGTAGAGCTCTGTGTGTCTTGTCTGAACTTGTTCCACAGAGATTACCGGGTGCAGGATGCAGAGGGGAGGATAGAGTGACAGTCTGGTAACAGAGACTCGCAAACTAATACATAAACTGCCATAGTTAATATGCAAAATTTTGGAACATGAACCAAATGCATCCTTTCTATAGTTAGTTTTATTTTGTTTTTTTATCTAAATATGCTTTTGAGAATTTCATACTTGAGAAATATATTCACATCAGTTCAACATTTTCTTCTCCCACCTTCAACTCCTCCAGTGCCTTCTCCAACCCCTTTTCAAATTCATAACCTATTACTATTATTCTTGTTTTAATATTGATGTACATACACACAAAGTCTATTGAGTCCATTTATCGTTGTTCATATGTACGACAACCCTAAACATGATTGACTCTGTGATACTGTACAAACCATCTGAAATGTCCTTTCTTGAGAATATTAATTTTCCCTCTCTCAGTAGGCACTTATGGCCTGGAACTCTTCCTCTAAAGTTGAAACTTTGTGAAAGTTTTTATCCACACTGGCATTTCAACTGGTGTTGTCATTATACACGCCTTCTTTAGGCAACAATATTGTTGAGATTTCATGGGCATGTCTGAAGACATTGTCTCACAGCAAGTTTCCTGTCCCTCTGGATATTTTAATTTTTCTACCCCCTTTCACCACATCTCCTGAACCTTAAGTGTAGGGTATATATTGCAGATGCATCAATTGGGGATGGCCACACCATGGTCATTTATTCTCTGCATTTTGACAAGTTTTGGATCTCTGTAATAGTCTTCATCTGTTGAAGAAGAAAAGAAGAAGGGGAAGGATAAGAAGAAGAAAAGAAGAAGTGGAGAACAAGGAGGGAGAGGAGAAAGAGGAAGAAGAAAGAAAGAAAGAAAGAAAGAA
>LOJH01035557.1:0-15734 GCA_001685095.1 Ellobius talpinus | reverse complement strand
GGGAAAGATTCAGCACGTCTGACCTGGCAGCTTCATGGCGGCTCTCTGTGTCTGCCTTCCTCCTCCCAGCCTTCAGTTCTGTCTTCCCGCCTGTCTAAGTGCTGCCCTATCAAAAGGCCAAGGGAGTTTCTTTATTTAACCAATAAAAGCAACACAAATACAGAAGGACCCTCTACACCAATGTATGGATAGGTAAATGAATGGATAGGTGGGAAAATGGATGGATGGATGAATACCCCTGACCTCCAAGACTATAAAACTTGGGCTATACACAGATATTTAAAAGAACTTATTTGACAGTGTTGCACTGAATTTTATTGTAAAGCTTCTGTTTCCTTGGCTTGGTTTACACAGAAAATATTTAAAAATTTTTAATTATATTGTTTGTTTGATTAGGAAGAACAAAAAAGAATATACATGGCATGTATGTGCAGGTCAGAGGACAACTTGCAGGATTCAGTTCTTTCCTTGTATGTCCCAAGGAGCAAACTCAGGTCTCAGTCAGCAATTTCTGCCCCAAAGGCTGCCCAGGAAGATCCCAGTACAAATAAGCGAAGAGCACAAAACTACAGGGGGCAGGACACTTCACCCAGCACCACTAGACCCTGGGAGGCTCTGTCACCTCCCATGGAATGAGTTAGGAGGTAACAGCCTGCCCTAGCCAGGGCGATGAGCTCAGGCCCAGGATATCTGTCTTGGGGCTATGCCTTGGTCATTTTATTTGCAAAAACAAAACAAAAACCAGGAACAACCCCAAACCCAAATAAAAGTCTGTCCATCTCCTCATTCCTCAGCTGTTCTCCTTATATACCAGAGGCCTAGTGTGGTAGACAGCTCCAGGATGAGCCAGGGGCAGCCACCGCTCACCAGACAGGGGAAGAAGAGATAAGGTGAACAATTCAAGTGGTTGAGCTTGAGTCTCAGCAGGGTTGTGTTCCACCTGAAGTCAGAGGAGTGCAAGAGCCAAATGTCACCTCCATATTCATTAACCTTCAGGAACAACAAAAAACAATGAGCATCAACTGACAAGAAAGAGAGGATGGGTGGCAGGGAGAGCACAAAATTGCCCTCAGGGTTTGTGCTGTCCTTTAGCCCCTTTGGAGAGTCCCTCTGTCACCACCTTGAATGGCCTTCCCATGCCAGAGATAATTGGGCTTTTATTTTGGGCTTGGTTGTGGGAATTACAGGCTCTGGTTCCCCACCTCCAAGAGATGTTCTTGTGATCAATTCCCTCTCCTCCAACGTGGTCAGGGCCGTCTCCTCCAGTCCACTACAGCAGCCCAGATGTGTTCAGCATCTGGGTGAGACCCGACAGGCGTAGCTCACTGACTGATCAGCACCAGTATCCAACCCTGTGTCTGTGTGATGCCTGATACCAACACAGGGAACTCACTTCCAATCCCTTTGCTTAGGTCAGCCTGGCACCCTCCTCAGCTAGGGCTACCCCAGGCTTTTCCCCATCCTCCCACACCCCTAGCAGCATCTTTATGTCCACTTCCAGAGAATACCTAAGAGACAGAGGCATTCCCCTGCAGCCTTCATCCCTCAGCTGGCCTCTGTGTCTTAGGAGCACCCCGTGTTTGCTGACACTATACCTACAGCCATGTGCACCTGTCCAGCCTGTTAACTGTGGGGTGCCTGTCACCTTCTATACTGGTTCTAGAGTCCCATCACTTGCAAGTCTCCATGCCAATCCCTTGCTATCCCACAAAGGTGACCTCCAAAGTGCTGAGGCCCTGGCACCAGGGTTGCCTCAAGGTCAGTGCAGTTGGACCACACACTGAGATGGGTACAGGGTTAGCCTGTGTCCCAGCAGCCAGCCTCCCTTCCTGATCAGCTTCTTACTAGCAAGCCTGAAGTCACCAGACAGGCAATTATGAGAACCAAAATTGATGAGAGCAAGGGTTCCAGGCAATGAATTATCCCAGTCTGAATATGCATATGAGTGTGCCTGGTATGTATGCTCAATTGTATATATGTGCATGCATGTGTATGTGAGTCTGTGCACATGCGTAAGTGTGTGTATGCATATCTTAATTCTTTACATATGTAAAAGCGAATCTCTGTGTACACGTGTGTGTGCATGCACACATGTGAATAAGTGTATGACTACCAAAAACACAGGCTTTCTATTTGCCCCTGAGAGCAGCAGCAATCTGAGCATCACTGTGGATGGTGCGGTGCTGTGTACTAGCTACAATGGTGACACTTTGGCTGATTAGGAAGCTCTTGGAAGCCCAGGGCTTTCCTGCTTACTGGGCAGGACACATGGGATGGTGTCTCAGCATAGTCCTGCGACACTTGTGCTGTTCCAGGAAGAACCAGCAGGTGGATCTTTTTCCCATGGCCTCCCATCCTCAATCACCTCATCGGGTTAGCAAGCTCCTCCCCCTCCCTAAATCAAGGGAATTTAACATTTGTGCCTTCTCCACGGCTAGATGGAAGGGGCATCAAATTAAAAGGGAAAGAGTGTCCTAATCCCCCTCATGGGCATTGAAACAATGCAGGGACAGTCAGATCCCAAAGTTTGCCCATTTGACATGGGGAGGAGCTTCACCACCAGAAACAGGTAATTAGGAACTTCTCTGAGAAAACTCCTTAATCCCCTGATATTGTTCTCTGGTCAAAGATGCTCACTTCCCCACTTGTGCTCTTTGTTTTTGTAGACCCCACATGTCCTCCCTCGAACACTTACAGTAACTCTACTCCATCCAGAAAATGGCCAAAACCTCCCCGCCTTTCAAGAATGGCACACTCCGAGACCCAGGGCAGCCTAGTTTGTTGGCCTGCTAAAAATGTCAGGCTCTGTGGGGTACCTGGCTCTCTCCTTCTCCCACATCCTCGGCCCCAGGCTTCCTGTGTGGAACTTCCTGAGTTCGCAGGATGACCGCAGCAGACAAGGGAAGCCACCTGGAGACAGCTTCTGAGTCACCTGTCACACTGTGTGCATAGAAGGCCATCCCTGTGCCCTTTATTCGTGGCTGTTCAACCCGCCGTAGACATTCTCTAGAGACATCACAGTTTTCCCTTGTAAGAAGATGTGTGGTGCTAGTTTGGATATTGGAGATTTGATAATGAGGAGTAAATAAGCGATTTCTGTTTTCCGAAGACGGGGTGTGTGAGTGAGTTGGTTCCCCAGAGCTTGACCTTGCTTACATTGTTCTCCCAGTTGGAGGAACCAGCCTGCTGCAGGCTGCGTTCCACCTTAGTGTGGGATAGTCTTCATTTTTTTTAAGTCCAGAATACTTTTGAGAAGGAAGAAGAAGGCATCATAAAATCAAACTGCATGTTCTGGGGCTGCAGAGCTGCCCGGTGGCTAAAGTACTTGCTGCGCACACACAAGAGGTCCTCAGCACTACATAAAAGCTGAACAAGGCAGCAGGGCCTGTAATCTGGTACTGGGGAAGCAGAGAGGATCCCTAGGGCCTGCTGCCAGCCAGTCTAGGCAAAGCCACTGAGCTTCAGGCTCAGTGAGACACTGACTCACAAAGCAAGGTGTTGAGCAACAGAAGAAAGCAACCGATGTCACGGACTGATGCATGTTCTGTGTGAGGAGGGGGAGAGCACTACACAAGAGTAGTGGGACCACTAGGACCTGGGGGGGACTAGAGACATGGCCCAGGGGTTAAGAGTGTATGTATACTGCTTTCATAGAAGACCCAAATTCCACTCATGTCAGGTGGCTCACCTATCTGACATCCTTCTTCTGGCTTCTGTGGACACCTGCACTTGTGTTCACACACCTCACCACACATACATACAAACAATTAAAAATAACCATTGAAAAATGTGCTTAAGCTGTACATGATGGTGAAGGCATTTAATCCCAGCAATCCGGGCACTTGGGAGACTGAGGCAGGCAGATCTCTGTGAGTTCAAAGCCAGCCTGGTCTGCATAGGGAACAGAACAGCCAGGGTTATATGGAGAGACCCTGTCTCATAAAGCCCTAGAGGAAGACACAGCCCGCAAGGACCTCACTGACTCTCTTTTGTGAAAGGCATACACAGAACCTTCTTTGTTGTGGGTCACCTGAATTTCAGAAGCTTTTAAACTCTGGTGTCAGCTCTCCTGTAGAACACATCTCCAGACTTTGGTAGAAGCTGATTCTTGCTTGTCACTTTGATCAAACAATTCACAGTGTGCATACTCTAGGGTCTTTCTGGCTCCCAAGTCTGTCTGGATCACATGCAGCACTGGACACACATGGTGGCTAGAACCAACCACACCGAGAAGCCTATCCTCAGCCAGATTCTTGCTGTTGCTCTTGGGCATTCTGGGATGTGGTGGTCACAGGGCCCAGCCATATGTCCCTCAGGGGAAGTGATGAAGCAAAAGAATCCCTCTCTCCATGGAGCCCTGGCCCTGGGCCTGCCCTCCTGAGCCTGACATTCCTGCAGGGATTTCCTGTTCACTGTCTGCCTGTGTGATTGTCCATGTCTGAAAGAGGCCAGAGCTCCCAAAGGGTCAAGCGAGCAGCTCTCAGGAAGCAGAAGCACAAATAAGGAATTATCCCCACTCAATGCCGACTCTGCCCTGCTCTATACTCCCATCTGCGGGGGAAGTGCTGACATCCTATGCTTAGAGCAAGCTGGGGAGGAGGGCCTGGTGAAAGAAGGCAGATGGAAATCAGGCCAGTGGAGAGAGCCGGAAAGTGTTTGGGCCCCAGCCCCAGTATGCCCTAGCTATAAGAACTCAGGACCTTCAGCCTCTCGTACAGTTGTTATTATTACTATTATTATTTTATAATCATTATTATTATCCATTAGTTCATATGTATTGAGGGTAGGATGTGGACATGTGGAAGTCAGCACCCTAACTTCTAGGGATCAAACTCAGGTTGCCAGGGGCTTGCTGGGCAAGTGCCTTTACCTACTGAGATATTTTACCAGCCTTCATTCATTTACTTTAAATTTGAGTTCCTTGTCTTGCCCTTCCAAGTTTAAATGCCATGGTTAGTCTAATTGCTTATTGTTTAGCTCACACAATCTGAGGTGAAGAAGTCCTAGAATTAGGTTAGTATTAAGCCTGGCAGCAAATGCAGACCTGATTATTTGAGTTTTAATTTTAACAATGGAAATATTCAGCATAGAGAAAAATTGATTATCCGGGGTTTATGCATAGAATAAACCCAATTTTCCCCTTTGAAAAAGTCTGGCCATGGCTGGTAAAATGGCTCAGTAGGTCAAGGCTTGGCACCAAACCTCATGACCTGAGTTCAGTCTCTGGAGCTGGAGCCCACATAAAGGTGGGAGGTGAGAACCAACTCCTTCAAGTTTGCTCTGACTTCCACACACATGTTGTGGTGTGTGTGCGTGCATGTGTGTGCATGAGAGAGAGAGAATAAAATAAAACGTCTATCCAGTTTGTTAACAGAGAGGAAAGACTACCGATAACCATACTCAGCAGCACCCAAGGCCTGTAGAGACCTGATGACA
The DNA here is from genome assembly GCA_001685095.1 of Ellobius talpinus. Classification (NCBI taxonomy): domain Eukaryota; kingdom Metazoa; phylum Chordata; class Mammalia; order Rodentia; family Cricetidae; genus Ellobius; species Ellobius talpinus. The sequence goes on along the minus strand of LOJH01035557.1, from coordinate 10,298 downwards.
TGCCAGGTGTGTGCCCCAGAGTGGACTTAGCAGTTTGGGGAACAGGCACACCAGCTCTGTGTCAAGAATCAGTACACAGAATTTAGAATGGACCAAGTCCGTGGAGCCCTAGTTAGGGAGACCCTCACCTTGTGATCAAAATCTCTGGTCCACAGAGCCATGAAACACAAATCCTCTGTTTCCAGTCAGCCTAAAGTCAGGAACTGCTGACGTTTTGGATTTCACTGCTGTGGGAGATGAGTCCGCTAGTATCTGGTGGGAAGAATTGCGAGAGGCTGTTCAGTGACCTGTGTGGTGCAGGGCAGCCCCCAGCAAACTTGATGAAGTGCTGGATAGAGGAGCACTGGGCACTGTCCCCTTGGGTAGGACCTCAGCAGACTCCAGCACAGTCTGTTCTGGTGCACAGCCTTCCAGGCACAAGGCACAGTCTTAGCTACTTCAGTATCCCAGAACCCTGGTTGGGGTGGCAAGGGAATGAAGAAAGGACAGACAGACACACAGATACATACATAATGAAGCTGGGATCGGGCGGGGTGCTGTGACTACTACCATATCAACCTGAATTGCCTCAGCTAGGAACCTCGGTGTGCTTATTAGATACAGCCTTTGCCATTCAGGAAAATGGCTTTTTGGTAAAGGCCATCAATTCATATGAGGCTCTTTGTAGTAAGGTGAACCCAAAACCAGGGTCTGGAGACCTTCTGAGAAGACGAAACAAAGACCCTTGGGAGAACATTAACTGGAGACAGAGGTCAGGGTCTATACCATGTCTGTACATCAGAGATCACTAACAAAACCCAAAACCGGAGCAGGCAAGACTGGACCTTCCTCAGTAGCCCTGAGAGAGAGCATTTACTGCTGACACATTGCTTTTGGACTTCTGGCCTTGGGACTAAAAAAGCACAAATTTCTCTTGTGTGCAGTCTCCTTGTTTGTGGTGGTTTGCTGTGGGCAGCCCAGGAAACAAATGCCGCTGAAAATATCTAATGCCTTGAGACCAGGCGTGAGGCTGTGAGGCGCTGGCTCTCCCAGGTCAAGCGGCCTATACTATGAGAAACATGTGAAACACACTCCCAAGTATTTCCAATAAGAATTTTTGGGCAGGAGGAGGAACCCGTTGCTCTGATCTCTCTGATTTCTGGGGTCACATGCTCACATTTCCCTCACAATTCTCATTACCAGAGCACCCAGAGGTGTTCTCATGGGTAGAACATCTGGCTGTAATCAGGTCTTTGATAAAAGGGCAAGTGTTAAAGGCAAGGTGGTTTCAAAAAATAGAAACCATGATACTCTGTGGGATGAAGACAAGGGGATGTTGTGGCCTGGGAGGGTGGGATGGGACTCACGGTCAGGAGTATCTGTCGGGTGTGTCCCTCTTTCTCCCCCCTCTTACCAGGCTAGAACTTCCCGCCTCTCTAGTTGAACTGAAAAGTGGCTCCAGAGTGGCTTCCTCCTGGGCTGATGTAGCTAAAGCTAGCCTCCTTTACTGATTTCCCCACAGGGTGGTCTAATGTGCCACCAAGAAAGAAGAGTGATATGGCTGGGAGAGGCTCCCAGAACTGTGGGGACCAAGCTGCTGGAGACAGCTGCCTGGCCCTGGCCCCTGGGCAGCTTCTTACCAATACAATAAAACATATTTAAAGGAATTAAAGGAAAGCCGTGTGACTAAGACAGCAATAAGAGATTTATAAATTTGTATCAGATAGGGTCTTATTCTCTTGACCATTGCTTAAACAAAGTGAAAAAATAATTAAGCTCCTTGGGCCTTTCTCATACCCTGACTTTCCAGACTTTCCAAAGACATCAGAAGGAATGACCATTAGCTGTACTGAAATGATCTGGGTTCAGGCGTTCTGGGAAGTTCCGTGCTTCCTTCTTCATGGAAATGCTCAATTAGCGTCATCCCTTTTCCAGAGGGCTACTGAGTACTAATAATGAGTCTATCTCCTAGGCACAACGGTCTCAAGTGGACTTACACTTCAGAGGAAGGCCCACTCCTGCTGTAGGTCTCCAAGGCTGTATCTAGACAGCTGGATCTCTGCAGGACGAATGTCCCACAAGCCTGTGTGTTGAGGTGTTGTCCTCAGCCTGTGGCATTATTGGGCCGCAATGGAGCCCAATTGGAAAGTGGAGTCTGGGAGGAGAGAGCCAGGTCGTTAAGGAGTGCTCCTAAACGCTTTCCTATCTTTGCTTCCTGATGGCCACGATGAACTGTTTTCTTTACCCTGGACTCAGGCCCGGAAGTGCTGCACCAGTACACATAGCTCCTAGGTTCATCTCAATATTTTCCACAGAGATGGGAACTGAATAGCACAGGCTCCTGGGGCTCCCAGGAAAAACACTAGAGGTCCAGCTTGGGTTAGGGGATCCTGAATTGGCTCTAAGGGGTGCCCAGCATGTATTCTGTCTAATGAATCTAGTTTTGACTTTCTTTTCTATTTACTCATTTATTTTTAGTTTTTTGAGACAGGGTATTTCTGTGTAACCCTGGCTGTCCAGGAACTTTTTTTGTAGACCAGGCTGGCCTCAAACGCAAGGATCCACCTATCTTTGCTTCCCAGAACTGGATTAAAGTTGATTTTATTTGGGATTTTCAAGTGTTGCTTCAATGATATTTTTAACTTAATTTTTAATGATTCTTTGGGAATTTCACATCATGCACCCCAATCCCTCTCACCTCCCAGTCCCTCCATATCTGCGCCTCACCCCCATAACATCCCCTAGAAAAATTTTAAAATATGAATTAAAAACAAAACAAAATGACATTTTAAAATTATAATAGTATATTTTGACATTGACTACAGATGGAACATCCCCCTTATTCATACTTTCAATTACAAAAGTTTCAGTTTCCTACTATCATACTGAGGTTCCAAAGTAATAGAGAGAAAATTCCAGAACATAATTTAGGGAGAAGTGTTTCATGGAATATTGTAAAGACAAAATGGTATACCTAATGCTTATAATTTGAGGGAAACGCCAAATGTTTTCATTTTCAAATGTTGGTATTTAGCAAATCATTTTGACTGGATCTTAACCATTTAACTGTTTAGTATATTATACTGGTCAGTTTCATGTCAACTTGACACAAGCTGGAGTCATTCGGAAAGAAGAAACCTCAATTGAGAAGATCCTGTTACCAAACTGGTCTGTGGGCAAGCTTGTGGTGCTTTTTCTTTATTGATGACTGGTGGGAGAGGGCCCGCCGCAGGTAAGGGTCCTGTAAGGGTCATCCCTGGGCTGATGCTCCTGCATTCTGCATGAAAGCAGTCTGAGCAAGTCGTGAGGAACAAGCCTTGAGCTGAGTTCCTCCATGGCCTCTGTATCACTCCTTGCCTCCAGGCTCCTGTTCTGACTTCCCTGGATGATGAACTACAAGTTGCAATACGAAATAAACCTTTCCTCCCCAAGGTTTTTGTGGTTGTTTTTGTTTTGCTTTGTTTTAGCTATAGAGTTTTACCACAGAATGGAACTAAAACATCTCTTTGAAGTCAAAATTACGAGGAATTATCTTAAAAGCAATCTTTTAAATTCTCTAGTTTGTGTAGTTTCTGTGAGCAAAATGGGCTTTTATGTGCCTTGTTTCTGCTTACTTTTCACCCCTTATCCCTTGTGTTTGTTTATTGCAGTAAGATCTTGCTTTGTAGCCCAATCTAGCCTTGATTCTGCTATGAAACCCAGGCTGTCTTGAACTTGTGGCAGTCCTCTGCCTCGACCTCTTGAATGGTGAGATGGTATGAGCCACTCCCTGAAGGTCGTTTTAATTTTAGAGATGTCTCCTTGTGTAGCCAAGGCTGCCCTTGAGTTTTTGATCCTCCAATGTCACTTCCCCAAGCAGGAGGAATTCCAGGTGTGACACAACACCCAGCACTCCCTTCTGATTGCTCTTTGATTCTTTGATTTGGTAATTCGCTATAGGGAGCTTATGGAATGGGAGTGTGTTCATTTTCAGCTGTTAATTCATACTCATGTGATATACTGATTAAACTTCAAAAAATTTATTGTTGCTACATATATTTGTGTGTGTGTGTGTGTGTGTGTGTGTGTGTGTGTACAGAGAGCAGAGGACAACTTGTAGGAGTTGGTTCTCTCCTTCCCCCATGTGGGGTTTGGGGATTGAACTCAGGCACCTGGTGTGGCAGCAATTGCTGTTATACACTGAGCCACCTCACCTGATCTAAACTTCTTCATATATACGTACATGAAGGAAAAAACAGGATTCGACACTCTCTGTGGTTTGGGAGCGTCTGGTTAGGGTCTTGGAGTACACCTCTGTTAATGAGGGGAGCTGACTATACATGGAAAAATTCTGCAAATTGTCCCCACCCTACCCTAGTTAATCTACCCTGTCTGAGTATCAGTACCTTTCCAGCTGGCTCCATGCAGACAGATGTTCAGTGTTTCTTGGCTTTGGTCATTTTTAACTGCAGTAAGATTTTATTTTTTTCATCCACTGAAGAATGTAGAACTAAGTTTGATTTATTGTTAACATGTGCACTTTCCTCTTGGGACAGGCCTAGTTGTGCCCCCCACATCATAGGACAGAGCTCTGCCTCTGTGACTGTAGTTAGAGGCAGGGCCTGTAAATGGAGGGACCGGGGCTAAAGGAGCCTCAGGTGGGACCTGACCTGATAAGAAAACACCCCAGAGCTGGCACTGCCATTTGTGGACACAGCTCCGTCACTAGGAATGGAACCATCCAAACCTTGATCTTGGACTTTTGACCTCCAGGAGAGAATGGGGCAAACTGTAAGGCTCACAACTTGGCAAGTGTTGCAGTGTGGGATGTGGTGATGGAGACACTTCACTTGGTAGACACCTGCCTGCGGGCCACCTTCCGGGCACTGACGGGAGACCTACCAAAGTCTTTCAAATGCGCCTCAGTAACTCAGACCCTTCCTTCTCTTGTAGGTGTGCATTCTGGTTCTTTCCGGATTTTTTAACCATACAACACAGTTACAGCAAATCTCCTGGAATCAAGGTCCTGTGTGTTGCTAATATAACTTTAATTTTCTTCTCATTTTTTTCAGTGATTGAGATGATCCATGACCTTGTACTAGGTAGCAAGCACTTCACCGCCATTTTACCCTCAGCCTTGTTTACCTGACACCTATAGAATAGATTCTAGATTCTTCAGTGGTCTGACTTCAGCATTTTGTAGTCCACTGGCAGTGTAGGAAAGAATCTGCTTTGTTTTACTCGTGCCCATCGTGGAAAATACCATTTGTCCTCTTTTTGGTGACATGGTAAGAGCAAAAAAAAAAAATTGCCATTTCAACTCCTGTTTTAATTTCCCTTCCCAGAGTGGCAGTGAGCTGTCTTTTGCCTGCAGTGCCTGCATCTGCTTGCTTATTTGTAGCTTTTCTCATCTCTCCATCAGATTATCATTTATATTTTATTACTTTGAAAGTGTCTGTAGGGACAGCCTGTGTGAGCCACTGCTGCAGCGTCCTTCCTGGACTATGATGCCCTGTGGCTGGGCTCCTTCACACACAGACTCCACCCCTTTCACAGGACATTTGGGGCCTGCCTTTGTCATGCAAATGGTTTTCTGAGTTTTCTTCCCGTGATTCCTGCTTCTCTTCTATGCTTCCTGTAGTGGCTGTGTTGAACATATCTGTTAACAGTGTACCATAGGGCTGAGTCCAGCTCTCTCTCTTCCCCGGTGACCAGCAAGTCCCTTGTGCCAGCACTATTTCCTAAATAAGCCTGGTTCCCCTACTGTTAAAAACTAAATCTTTATTGACTTTATGAGTGTTTTGTTTGCATGTGTGTCTGTGCAATACTTACATATATAGTACCCAGGGAGTCTGGAAGAGGATTCCCTAACACTGGAGTTACAAATGGCTATAAGCTGCCATGTGGGTGCTGGGAATCAAACCAGAATCCTCTGGAAGAGAAGCCAGTGCTTTTAACTGCTGAACCATCTCTCCAGCCCAGTGTCTGTCACCTTTAAAAGTCCAGTTTCTGGGGGACAGAGGAATTGTGCATTTTTTCTCAAGCTGTGGATATTTTTCTATTTTTATTCTAATTATTTGTATACTGCAATTTTGATTATTTGTTTTGCTTTTTTGAGACAGCATCTCATGTAGCCCAAGTTGCCTCAAATCCTGAATTTCTCATCCTCCTACCTTCCCCCTCAAATGCTGAGATTAGAGATGTGTACCATCATGCTTGATTTATGTGGTCTAGGGATTGAACATGGGGCTTCAAATGTGCTAGGGAAACATTCTACCAACTAAGCCAGTCCTCCTGAAATCTATTAAAAAATGTGTATGTATATGTGTGTATGTGTGAACGTATGCCATATGAGTGGGTGTGTGCATAGAGACTGGAAGAGGGTTGTGGGTCCCCTGGCACTGGAGTAACATGTCATTGTAAGTCACCCCATATAGATGCCGGGCATCAAACTTGGGTCCTTCGGCAGAGCCAGAAATGTTCTTAACTGCTGAGCCATCTCTCAGCCCTGAGAAGCTGATTTTTAAGTGTGTTTTTATACTTTGAGTACACAGCATTTTGCTCTTAGGGCACCCCTAGTTCTGTCAGATAAATCAATGAAGGAAGAAATGGTTGACATGGCTGTTACTTCTTTATCAGTTTCAGAAGGTCCTTTGGGACTGGCTACTTCTACTGTGTTGTGAAGCCTAGGTTTTAATGTTTTATTTTACATGTATGGGTGTTTTAGCTGTGTGTATGTCTATGTGCTATGTGCATCCCTAGTACCCCAAGAGACCAGAAGAGGGCGTCAGGTCTCTCAGAGCTGGAGTTACAGATGGCTGTGAGCAGCTGTGTGGGGCGCAGGGAAACAAACCAGGTCTTCTGCAAAAGCAGTCAATCCTCTTAACCACCAAGAAACCTCTCTAGCTCCATTGTGAAGTTTAGAAAAGCCACAGCAAGTCATGGGGAAAGAGGCCCCAGGTCAGCTGCTGTGAGCCGGATTTAGCTGGGGATGCCCAGTGTAATGAGAGAGCCACCTGTGAGATTGGAGGTGCCAGTTCATGGGCAAGGTGCAGTGACGCAGTCTTGCAGGAGCCCTTTTGTCCCTGAGAAGAATTCTGCCTTACGATGAGCCCTGCTGTCAGAGGGTAGGTCTGAGAAGGACCTTAGGGCACATCCCTACACGTGCTAGGGTGCCAGGACCACATCAGCTAACCTGAGCATAAAAACTGGTAATGGTGTGTGTGATACAGTGGAGACACAATGTGCTCATTAACCAAGGGCTCTGGTTAAGAAACAAAACCTGGCATTACTGCTTGAGCATGTAGAAAGACTAGATGCTCTGCTGCCTTCAGGGAGGCAGTAAAGACAGATGATTCAATACTCCTGAGCAGATAAAAATAATAACGATCCGCAGGCACGAAACAGTGAGAGAGAATGAGAGATTATCGTAGCTTAGCACAGAATTAGGGTTAACTAGCCAAATGCTGGCGGTGCGTGCCTCTCATTTATAGATACAAACAAAAGCTGTGATTGAGGCCTTCCTGTGTGAATGGCTGCTGGGGCTCAGCTTCACTGACCTAAATCTTCTCTGGGGCCCTGGAAAGGAGAAGCCCCTTCCCTATCACAGGGCCTTGTACCTTGTGGAGAAGGTGTGTAGGTCTCTGGGCACAGCAGGTTGTCTGTTGTCTGGAGCTTCACAGCAAAGGAGAATGAGACAAGCAACACCTTCCTCTTCCAGATTAGGGAGCAGAAGATTAGAGCTGAGGGTGGCTCACTTGAGGACCCAGAGGGAAGAGAAATTTAGCCCAGCATCTTCTAGCCCCTACTCAGCAGGATCCTTGCCTGGGTTCATCCCAGTGATCACATAGCTGTGGCCTTGTGTGTCCATGTGTCTCCACTCTTGCACCCATCACATTGGCTTCAGAATGCATCCTAACACAGGACCTCGGTGTCACCATGCCAGTGAGGCCCTTTCCCAAGCAGGTGCACCCATGAGTGTAAATATCAAGACCTGAGCATATGCTTTATGAGAGAGCTGGATGACCCAGACACTACACTGGTTCCATGGGGCTGATCTCCCAGTGCATTCTTGCAAGGTATTCTTGGGTGGGAGGTGGGTGGAAATGAACCCAGACCCATTGCTGCTCAGACTTTCCTGTAGTACTGTGGGGTGAGCACTGTCTCATGATGGCTGTGGCTTCCCACCGTCTCTACTGGTCAGCAGTATACCCCTCCTCCATCTGGATGATGTCCCCATGGGGAACAGACTTTAACATTGACCTTGATGACTCTTCATGAAATGCCACTCCCTTCTGCACCATTCCTAACCTGTCTGGGTGTGTGGCTGCATGTCATGTGTCCTTTATCTCTGACCTTTGAGTCTGTTTCTGGTACATGACTGTCTGCTGCCATTTGGCAGAAATGCTTCTGCAGGCTTGGCATTAGACACTGCACTAAAGTCTAAATACATAATGCATCTAACCTCGGATTTGGTAATTCTGTCACACTCAAAACAAGCTGTCAAAACCGTCTGGCATGACTTATCCTTAATAAATCCCTAGTCTTGTTAATTGCTCCTTATCCACCGAATAAGAAACGTGTGGATCCACAAATCGGGTAAAGAACGGAGGATAATGGGGAAACATTTAAAGGACTGCCTGTTTCTCCCTCGGGACAAAAGGACCTGTGTGGCACAATGGGCACCACCATGCCCTGGCACGTATGCATGAAATAGATGTAGTCTGGCTTTGAATCTGCCTGTTTGCAGGAAAACAAGAGTACTGATTGTTCTGAAGGAAGAATACATCTCCAATGATGTTCTAGAGCTGTGGCCACAGGATGGCTGGGACTGGCTTGCCCAGGGAGGGAACAGAGCAGTGCAGACCCTCACAGACTCTACACTCCACAGAGGGACCCGGCGCCCTCTTCCAAAACTGCAGAGGTGCTCTCCGCTGTGGCCCCTGATGCTCAGGGCCTTTGGCATCTGGTTGACCCAGCTCGTTTTCTGCCTTTGGTATATAAACTCTAGACCTGTGACCATGGGCAAGAAACTTGGCTGCAGAGGCTGTTTCCCCTCTGTGAAGAAAGATGAACGGTTAGGATGAAGACCTTCAGAGGCCCCTGGTCCTACTAGTCCCCTGTCACACCCAAAAGACAGGCAGGGGACTTCAGCAAGGAAAGAGTCTATGGAATAAAACTACTAAGGGTCTCATTGGTCCACCCAGGGGAGTGAGTGGACAGTAAAATGACTCTGGTTTCTTGGTCTATGACACAGGCAGTGACCCTCACTTCTCCAGGTGTACTAAGGGCTATGCCTGTGGCTGTTGGAAACGATTCCTTAGGCCATGCCAAGATAAGCAGCTTGGTGCTCTCAGGTACTTGTGTGTGTGTGTTCCACACATGTGGAGCGACAGGTGTGTTTTCCAGGAAAGCATTGCTGTTTGGTGTCTAGAGGAGCGAGGAGACTGCAGCAGGAAGGTAAGATGATGTCACACATGGGACAAGGCTGTGTTATACTTGGGGTAAGGCCATGTTGAGGTGCAGAATGTGAAGTCCCCTGAAGAGGATCACAGGGTTAGAGCAGTGTGTGTAGCATTACCTGTAAAGACTGATGGTGTCACCAGCTCCAAGACACCCCCCACTGCACCTCTTAGCTTTGGACAGTGTACAAGTGAACATAACTGTACTAAGTGGACTAGAGATGTACCTCAGTGTAGAGCTCTTGCCTAGCATATGTGAGGCCCTGGCTTTAATCCCCAGTGCCTCAAAAAAGAACTTTTAGATGCTGAAATGTAAGTTCTGCATGCTCTCCTATTGTAAAGTACCTCTTCCACGCCTCCATGGGACCTTTGCACACTTCCCAAACACAAAAAGCTACTCTTAGCTCAGGGATGTCCACATGCAGTCTGCGACCAGGACCCTGCAGGCCACCCTCAAGGCCACGTGCTCTGCATGTGATTTCAGGCCCAGGCCATGGTGCTGGGGACAGGAGCCACTTCATTTTCTTCACTGCCATGACTCCTAACCCATGCCTTTCCTGCTCAGGGCACAGTGACCAGGGTGGGACCTTCAGGCTCATTTGAGTTGACTCTCTATCCAGAATAGATTTTCACCCCTGCCCCCGCATTCTTTAGTTCCTGGCATGGGAAGAAGTTTGGTCAGTAGGAAGGTGATGCTGATCTCTGTCTCCATCATCCATGGCACAGAGCTCCTGGTGGAGATTTATCCAGTGCACTTGGTATTTACAGTCATGATTCTACCTGCAACCAAGAATTCTCTCACCTGGAGTAAGTTACCTGGAGTATGAGCTAGCAGGGCGATTGCATTTGTCCAAATGCAGTGTTAAGAAATAAGAATGT
>LOJH01035556.1:3279-14636 GCA_001685095.1 Ellobius talpinus | reverse complement strand
ACACACACACACAAACACACACTGGTCAAATTGACAGAACACACACACACACTGGTCATATCAACAGAAGACACACACACATACACACACACACTGGTCATATTGACAGAAGACACACACACACTGGTCAAGTTGACAGAACATACACACACACTGGTCAAGTTGACAGAACACACACACACAGCACACACACACACACTGGTCAAGTTGACAGAACACACACACACACACACACACACACACACACACTGGTCAAATTGACAGAAGCCAGCATCATCCGCTAAGAGGGAACTTCAGCTGAGAGACTGGCCTGTGGGCAAGGCTGGAGTCACCCCTGGGTAGGCTGTCTTGAGTTGTGTAAGAAAGCAAGCTGAAACAGCAGTCCTCTGTGCTTTCTGCTTATCCTGCCTCTAGGCTCCTGCCCTGCTTGAGTTCCTGATTTCATTTCAAGACAGAGTGGAAGCTGAGCTGGGCGAAACACACCCTTTCTTCATCCACGTTGCTTTTGGTAATGATGTCTGTATTACAGCAACAGAGAACTAAGACCACACCAGCAGAGAGAGGAGGTTAATGGTCAGGAAGCAAATTAATTTTGAGACTGGAAAGGGCTGTGGTTGGAATTTAAAAAGAAAACAAAAGGTTATTTCTGGAAAGTTAAGACCCAAGCAGAACTGAATTGAATGCGATTTTGCTCCTTAGGGGACTGCTGGCAATCTAGAAACCATTTTGATTGTCAAGACTGGAGAGAGGGGTACCGCTGCTGAGGTTGAGAAAATTCAGACTATTTTAACCCAGATGGTGTTTTACTCATTATGTTTTAAACCCGTGTTCTCAAGAACCTCATTTTTTCCTTTCCTGTGGGTATAAAATAAGAAATGTCAAGTATTTCATTCATTTACGGCCTTGGGAAATCCCACCACAGAGGTTTAAGGAATTTCGGAGATAGTTCTGGAAAGTTCCATAGTACACAGACAGGAAAGGTCTGGGGAGTCTTGGGTTAAGATAAGCGCAAAGTAAGGTTAATATAGCCGTGTTTCAGTCACACAAACACCAACGTAAAGAAGAGTCCCAAGGACGAGGTCAAAGCCAGCCTCCAGGACTGCAAAGCTCTGCTCCCGTGGAGTCCAGGCCTTTAGGGCTCTAGCCAGGGGCACCAGCTCCGCCCTCGGACCCCAGGGAACCCTGGCCTGGCATCCTGGCCCTCACCTTGGCGGGCCACCCCGCCCCCTCACGCGGTCCCCACGCGGTCTCTGGGCGTTCCCCACGTGTTCTTCAGGGCACAGCACCGTGGTCCCGCCCTGAACCAGGGTGGGCGGGGAATCGCCGGCCTTATTTGCATATTAATGAGGTGGAGTCGGGCCGCCTGATGGGTAAACCTTGGAGAGTTATCCTGTAGAGACCTGCGGCCCTGCCGGGAAAGCATCATTGGTTATTCGTAAGCCCGAGGGGCGGGTTTTCCTAGCAAAAGCCGTTGGCTGCAACTACTGGCTGAGGTGAAGGAGGCCAAGGCGCTGTGGTCTCCGTGTTGAGACTTCTCTGTTGCTCTTTTTCCTTGAGAGGCTTGATTTGGAAGTATTTCGTGGAAGTGGAAAGCCCTCTGAGGAGAAGTAGAATCGGGGCCGAGAGCGGAGGAGGACCTGAAGCATCAGGTAACACAGTTTTCTACCCTGGATGGTGAAAAATTTCACACGTTAAAAACAAAGAGGAGAGAGTAGGGAGAACTAGTCTGGTACACCTTGAGTTTCCATCATGAATAGCTCTTAGTTGTTTTAATTGGAACAGGAGACCACTATGTTAAGTGAAATAAACCAGACTCAGAAAGATAAATATTATGTTTTCCCACATACTGGAATCTAGATTCATATATGGCATGGGACTTAGGTTGACACCTTATCCTTTTCCTCTGTCCTGTCGTCACTACTCCTGTGGTTGTTCCTGTGTTCCAGCACCAATTTTTGAAGAGACTGTCCTTACAGCAGGCAGGCAGGCAGGCATGGCACTGAAACACTAGTCGGAACTTATATCTTGTTCTACAAACACAAGGTAGGATGAGGGGAGGAAGAGGGAGGAGAGGGGGAAGAAGGAGAAGGAGAGAGAGGAGGAGCAGGGATGGGGAGAAGGAGGGGAGAGAGGAGAGGGAAGCATAGGGCATGAGTGCAAGAGAGTGAAATAGCTCCCATGAGACAGCAAGACAGCAAGTACTGGGAATGGCGTGACTATTTGAAACCTCAGACAGCCCAGCCCCCAGTGACACACCTCCTCCAACAAAGCCACACCTCCTGATCCTTCCCAAAGAGTTCCACCAACTGGGGACCAAACATTTAACTATAGGAGCTGATGTTCTCATTCTCACCCGAATTATCACAGATAATGAGTCAAAACAAAACAGGTATTCTCTGAGAGAGGATGATCTCTCAAGTTCATAATACTTCCTGGGGGCTCTGGGCTCGTGTGCTCAAAAATTAATTGGGTTGTACTTGAATAGGAGACCTCCATAAAACAGTTGTTCAAAGAGAGAAACAGCAATAAGAGAGTAATTAGAAGTTAAAAAGATTTTGTCTATTTTGAAAAATCATTTGGGTCTTTTTACTATCTTGAAATAAACTTCTAACCCCAGAAAGAGGCTATAATATTTAGAAACAAGGGAGTAAGTCATGTGCATGAAGTGAAACCAAAGGAGAATTTCATCTGGGGAGTCACTATTATAGTGCTCCTTTATTGGGTGTCCAACCTCTTGTGTTTTAGAGTCTGGGTAAACCAATGATTTATTGGGATTTTGGTTTTCTAATCTACAAAGATAGGTATTTGAAATAAATTATATTTAATGTTCTCTAACTTAAAATTTTATCATTTTCCTAGAACATTAATTCTTTTTCTAAAATATTTATTTTGTACATGTGCATGTGTCTTTATGAGTTTATGTGCACATGTGTGTTTGGATGTCCATGGAAGCTGGAAGAGGGCAGAAGGGCTACTTGGAGCTGGAGTTACAGTATGCAGTTGTGTGAGCCTGAAGTCATAGGATTCAAACTCATGACTGAGCAATAAGTACTCTTCACTGCTGTGCCATCTCTCTAACCATTTGGCCCAAGCTCTTTCTGTTCCTATAGAGTTTCCTCGTTGACTCAGGAGATATTGAGTAACTATTTCGTTGCAGAACTGTAGTGATTCTAAGAATTAAAAATTCATCTAAACCAGACACAAAAGTCACAAGATTATGTGATTTAACTAATGTCCAGTATATACAAAACAATAGACATGAAAAGTAGATCAGAATCCAAGTATATTGGCACACTTAGGAGGCTGAGGCAGGAGGATCATGAATTTGAAACCTGCCTTGGTTGCATAGTAAGGTCTTGTCTCCAAAGCAAAACAAGTATATTTAGTGATTACCAGGGACTGATAGAAGGCAAGAATGGGAAACTGCTAACAGATATGTGGCTTCTTTTAGAGGTGAAGAATTAGTGTTGATGGTTACATGACTTGGTAAATACACTAAAACCCTTTGAATTGCACTTTTAAAAACCTTTAAAGCCAGGCTGTGGTGGCACATTCCTTTAATCCCAGCATTTGGGGGACAAAGGCAGGTGATCTCTGTGAGTTCAAGCCCTGCCTGGTCTACAAAGCAAGTTTCAGGATTGCCAAGGCCGCACACACAGAGAAACCCTGTATCGAAAAAACCAAACCAAAATAAAAAAAACCATTTAAAAATACCAAGCACTTGGCAGAGGTGGTAATGGAAATCAGGGCCTTGTTCCTTGGGAAACTAAACCATCTTCAGTAGATAAGACTTTGAAGTAGAGGAGGATGTTTCTGACCAGGAGAATATTGTTAAAGCCTGAAAGTCAGAGAGAGTAGAGGTAAACTATATACTAATGGCCAGTGCACAGAAGCACAAGGGAAAGGACTGACGAGGTTGGGGAGGCATGAGGCAGGCAGATCTTAACCATGGTGAAGAGTTTTTCTGAGGACAGTGGGAGAGCTATGTAAGGACTGTAGTTTGGAAATAATATATAATCAAGGTTGTGATTATAAAAGTCTGGCTGTGGTATGAGACAACAGAAATGGCAGAGTGCAGCAATGGGTAGATGGGTTGTTGGAGGATTCAGGCAGGAGACAAGCCTGGTCTGATCTGAAGTAGAAATGTCAGGCCCAGAATGGTGGCACACAATTGTAATCCCAGCACTTGAGAAGTAGAGGCAGCGCAGAACCACCTCAAGTTCAAGGCTGTCTGGGCTACATAGCAAGTTCCAGGAAGTTGGGGTCATGTAGTGAGAGCCTATCAAAACAGTAGGGGGCTGGAGAGATGGCTCAGTGGTTAAGAGCACTGACTGCTCTTCCAGAGGACCCAGGTTCAATTCCCAGCACCCACATAGCAGCTCACAACTGTCTGTAATTTCAGTTCTTGGGGAAATGATACCCTCACACCAGTGTACATTAAGTAAATTATAAAAAAAAACCCAACAACAGCAGTAGCAGCATCAATACTAACCACAAAAGAAGACACCCCCCCATAGAAGCTGACAACAATGTGGAGAAAGTGAGTAGTTGATACATTTGAGAAATACTAAGTTGATTGAACAAAGAAATAAGAAGGCAGAGTTGAGTCATACATTTTCAGATTGAATTATTAAGTGTTTCATGGTATCATGCAGTAGGAAAGAGGTTTGAGGGGCAAGAATTCACATTTGGATATGCTAAGGACATCAAAGTGGGGATTTGTCTAATGGACAGAATTGTAGGTCAGTAACTCCCAGAGTGACCTGGGTTGGGCATATACGTATAAAAATCATTAGAATTGAAATAGTGATTGATATATTGTGAGTATATTTGTTTGTTCAGAGGATATGTTTAGAAATGAAAAAATAGAAGACGCTAGGACAGAAGCTTGAGGAATACTAAAATGCTGGAGGAAAGTAGGCCAGAGAAAAGATGGGAGGACAGTGGGAGGGAACTGCTAGTCTGGAGAAACACCAGCCGGAGGCTAATGCCTTAGACTAGTAGGTGTTCTGTTGTTTTTAAAGCAAGCATGCTTTGTTATGTTTAATGAAGTGTATATAAAAAGTGTTTCAAGTAACACTAATTTAATAAATTTAATCTTGAAATAACTGTGAAGTAGTCATTGTTACATTTTTAATGTGCAGATGGAAAAATTGAGGCATATATCTTATCCAAGGTTACATAGTGAATTGCACACTGAGGGTTTGGAAAGTCCATGTACTTAACCCCTGTCCTATGTTTCTACTACAGATGCATGCTGAATAAGACCTGAAAAGTTGGATCTATGTTTATATTTACAAAAAAGAAATTAGATTGCAGAGGAATTAATTTAGCCAGAGTTATACAAATTTAGGTAGTAGAATTCAAATTTGAACACAGATTTCTTAATTCCAAAGTCTATTTCTACTTTTCTTACATATCCATTTGTGTTCCATCAAACTGAATTTTTCTTGTTTTATAAATATCTTTAATCCTTTCTCAGATGAAACAGCCCTGTATGTATTAGTTTTCAGTGATTTTAATTTAATCTGGGCCATCCATATATTCTAAAAATATAGGTGCATAATAAATAGTGCATGGTGGTCTAATTGACTAATGGCTGTTTTTAAGTCTTGATTCTCTAGACATGTCATGAGAAATATATTATGATCTTACAGAAATTGTCTAAAATCCTACCAACGTAGAAAGTGATTTAAAAAAAGAAACATTACTCGTATCTATTGCTTCCTCTTTAGGAGGTTATATTCTACTGGGTTAGAACTGGAACTTAAGCCCTTGTACCTACCTTTCTTTTCCTTCCTTCTTTCCTTTTTAAAAAGATATATTTATGCATATGAATGCTTTATTTCCATGTATGCCTACATGACATTTTAGATGGTTGTGAGTCACTGTGTGGCTTCTGGGAATTGAACCCCGGTCCTCTGAAAGAGCAGCCAGTGCCCTTAAATGCTGGGTCTTCCCTCAAGCCTGCCTTCCTTATTTCTTAAAATGTAAGGGAGGCAATAGTTGTGTTGGGTCAGACTTGACAGTTACATTCTGAAGACAACAAAAGAAAACAGCCTTTAAGGACTACTCAAAAACCATCAGGTAGATTTCAGACTCATATAAAAATATTGTAATACTGTCACCTAGTGCTGTTTTGAAGAAATAATTTAAGAGAAATTAAAAAGTTTCTGCTTATAGTCTCTATCACCACCTTGTGGCACTGTCTTCAAATAATTCTAACCTCTTATTTGTAAAAATCTTCCAGAATCTTACCTTAATTGCTAATATAACAGGTAACAGCCCTGGGTGAGCCAGAGTGGAATTTCTTTAAATGGGTTATTACAAATAAGACCCAAATTGAAATAAAATTAAGATCTTCAGAAAGAAAATAGAAGATTTACTTCTAAAAAATCCCACTGAAAAATATACTTTTAATTCATAACTTTTAAAACTTTTTAAAATGATGATTTAGTCTTTGAGTATAAATTTGGGTCCCCCCAACTTCATCAACTTTTTAATTGTGATCTATTATGCATAATGTGTAATTAATCATGTGAGCCATTCTCAGTGTACAATCTAGCAATGCTCAGTTGTCATGTGTCAAACACCAACCATTTACCATTTCCAAAATATTTCATCATAATGAATAGAAACCTCTGTCCTATTGAATTCCACTGCTCTATCCCCACCCCAGCTCTGATAACCTCTGTTGTGCTTTTTGTTTGCATTTTTGCTTAATTTATTGTAGGTACTCATATGTGAGATCATATATTTGTTCTTCTGTACCTGGCTTTGCTTTTATTATTTTTTTAAACATAGAATTGTGCTTGCAAGGTTCCATTGTGGCATGTAATTTCATCCTTTTCTGTAGATTTAGTAGCCCTTATATATATCACATTTTTGTTTATCCATTCATCTATTCCCCACCTCCATCCCCCCCTTTTTTTAAAAAAAAGATGAGGACTTTCGATGTTATCTAGGGTGACCTCAAACTCCTAGACTGAGCTGATTGCCTTAGCTTCCAGTGTCACTGGGCCTACATGCCACTGCCCCTGGCTGTTTGTCCATTTGTCTATGGGTCGACTTTTGGATTGTTTCCACCTTTTGACTGTATGAAGAATGCTGCTATGAGAGTTGATGAACAAATATTTGAGACCCTCCCTGCTTCTTCCCTTCCTTGTTTATTTCTTTTGGCTATATATACTTAGTAATGGTAATGCTGCATACTAGGGTAATTTGTTTAAGAATCTGAAGAACTTCATACTATGTTCTGGGTTGCTTTACATCTGAACCAGCAATGCATAAAGACTTTAATTCTCCCCCTCTTCACCAACACCTGTTACTTTCCTTTTCTGAATAGGTTTTGAGTTTGTAAACAAATAAGAAGTTAGTCTAAGAAATGTTTTTGAGCCCTGCTGTGCACAAGAAGACAGTTACTGTTTGAATAACAAAGATAAATGAGATATATTGCGTCTTTAGGGGTCTTTCTTCTGAGAATGTGTTTATGAATGAACAGATTATCTTACAGTTTTTTTGGGTGGTTGAAAAATTAATACAAAGACTTCATACCAGATTTAGAAAAAGCTTGTAGTGAAAACTTAAATGATTGTTAAAATTACTTGCCAAGTTATAGTTGATTTATATAGCTCTCATTTGGAAAATTCAAAATAAGAATTTTTCTAATTCAGATTTTTATAATTTTTGATAGGGACAGGTAGAACTATTTTAGCTTCATTCTCCCTTTGTGTTTTCAAAATTGAGCTTGGTAAATTTCTCTTGAAACAGGAAAGTCTGGGAAACAGTCTATCCTTAAACTTACTTGACTTTAAGTTTTGATTTTAAAATCAGTTTCATCTTTGGAAAGACAAGATAGGAAGTATTATGTTAGGCCAAATCTCTAATTAATTTTTTAACAGGTTAGAATTGTTGAAAGAATCCTGACTCACTCTCACGATGACTACTGCTCAGCTTGCTCACAACACCAGAACACTAGAAGCATCTAAGGTATTTGTTAAGAATTAAAAGAAAATCAATAACCACTTAATGAGTTATTTAATTTAATTATCACTTAATTGGTACATAATACTCTGGGAAAGTATGTCTACGTTTTAATGCCTAATGGACAGGGGGATATTTGGAAAATTAAGACTAATTACAAAATGACTTACTGGGTGCTTATTTCATGTTTACTAGAGTAAAAGGAATCAGAAACAAAGAGATGTTTAAAGAGAATGGTCCTTCGTTAGACATCTGCTTCCTGAAGCAATTAGGAAACTTGTGATGTAATTTTCAGAACTAAATAGGAGAGCACTGTGAGAAGCTTTGATGCTAAGAATCTGGGGGAGAATGTGTTAGTCACTTCCTGTGTGGTGACAGCATATGAAATAATAAACTTAAGAGGAAGAAGGGTTTATTTTGGCTCACAGTTTGAGAAGTTGATTCTATTGTTTTTGACTCAGTATCAAAGCAGAACATCATGGGGACGTGCAGGGGAAAATGCATTAGAGCAAGGTGACACACCTGTGGTGGCCAGGAACGGGGTGGGAGTGGGAGGAGATTCACTTGATAATCTAATGTCTTTTCATTAGATTCTACCTCTTAAAAGTTCTCCCATCTCTCAATAGCACAACAGGTTGATGATCATGTCTTCAATTTTGGGGGACATTTATGATTCAGAATTAAAAGGCTACAGTATGTCAGGCCAGTTGCTGGATATACCCAGGCTGATTTAGCATATCCCAGAATAGTCATTAATTCATCATTTATTTATTTAGGTTCAATATATACTATATATGTAATAATGTATTGTTTTATGAGAAGATACAAAAATGATCTTTATCTTAGAAGTTTGTAATCTGATTAAGAAAAATAAGGTTCATGTAATTAAGTTAATATACATATATGTATAAATATTTACATATATGTGAAGAAGAGTGAGAGACCCCAGGAGAATTGTTACAAGCTTGAGATAAGTTTTACTACATAGTGAGTTCTAGGTCACCTTAAGCCAGATTGAGATGCTGTCTCTACCTCAGAACCCATAAAAGAATACAGTAATTCAGACTGTAGCAATTTAGGGATTTTTGTATACTCTGAAATGATGAAAAAGCTCATAGAGGAGAGAGAATTTCTTGAGGAAACATAGCCTATGCCTTGGCTCATAATAAATAAGCATGGCATGTTTTAGGGAAAGCTACTTTTTCTGTATTAAAACTCTCATGTTGGCCAGGAGAAGGAAACAAAATGGAATAGGAAATTGGAGAACAGATTAATTTGGATCTTAAAATCTAGGCTAAAGAACTGATGCTTTATTCTGTAGTCAGTGCCAGGTCAGAAGGTTTATTTGATTAGAAGAGTGAATATAGACTTGTTTCAAGGAGTATTAAATTATAAGAGAGAGAGAGAGAGAGTGAGAAAAAAGTTTGGAGTTGAAGGAGAAATCAGGCTTAAAGCAAGCAGTCATCTCTCTGGCTTTGCTCCAGTGTACTCCCCAAGGCAACACCTAATCTCATCTAGCTTCTTAAATGTGTACTCCCTCCTGGGGGAAACGTTGAGCTGGGTGTGTAAACTGCAGTCAGCATGGAAGGCATTTTTCTCATTCTAAATTAAACAAATTGACTTTTCTGCTTCGACTGTACCTTTGTTTGGGTTACATGAAGTGCTTTTCCCAGTACATTTCAAGTGACAGTGCGGTTCTGTTATCTCATACTACAATGATAATAACTACAGAAGTCAATATTTATTCAGCACTTAACTATATGCTGGGCATTGTGCCAAGGGCATTATGTTATTATTCAATTAAATCTCTCAGAAAGGAAGAAACTGAGCAGGGCAGTGGTAGCACACACCTTTAGTCCCAGCACTCAGGAGGCAGAGGCAGGCGGATCTCTGAGTTCGAGGCCAGCCTGGTCTACAGACTGAGTTCCAGGACAGCCAAGGCTACGCAGAGAAACCCTGTCTTGAATAACAAAAAGAAGGAAGGAGGGAGGGAGTATATAACTATAGTATTTTCATATATTAGATATTTACAAAAACATCACCAGTAACATTTAAACTATTAGACTAGCTTAGGTAAAGGGAAATATCCCTGGAGTAACAAAATTGCAGAGGCTTTTCCAGCCGTTGGTCTTCCTTACTACAATGGCCTTTTACTACCTGTATTTAATGTCTTTATACTTTCAAATTATTTAGCTTCACAAATGAGTTATTCATATCACTTTGCCATTTTGGAGTGTTTTTAGTGAGTTATTATGTGCATTCCATGTCAGCTATTACCCAATAACTTGAAACCCTAACTTCTCAGGATCTATAGGTTCAAAACCCCCAGTTTTGTTTTTACTTTTTAGAAGTACAGTACATAGTCAAAGTTCACTATGTAGTTCAGGTTGGCTATGAGCTTATAGTCCTTTTGCTGGATTACAGGTGTGAATAACCATGCCTGGCCTCAATTAAATTACCTTTAAACTAATCACTGAATATAATGTGACTTGTCAAAAACAAAGTGATAACTCATTGTCATTATATAGACCACTAAAGAAGATACATTCTTACATGTGGCAAAATCACATCTAGAATGTACAGAAGGTGTGTGTCTTGTCCATTTGTCTTTATGTGTACTCATGCATGTATACTTTTTGGAAGTTCTTTTTTATCTGAAGATGTTTGTAGGTAGTAACTACTTCTAATTGACTTTATTAGAATTATTAGAAGTTCAGCTGTTGAGCTGTATAATATAGTAAAAGGACACTAGTAACTTGCCAACTTTATCATATGGTAAATCACTATTTTTCTAGAATTCCCTTTAGCACCTATGACATATGTACATTTAGTTAAATGAGTTCTAAAGTCTTTTCAATTTAAAAATACTGTGCAGAGCTCCTCCAAATTAGATTAAATAAATTTTAATTTGATGAATGTTACTTTTCTATTGCCATGATAAGACACCATGACCAAGGCAGCTTATAGAAGAAAGAGTTTAGTGGGGGCTTACAGTTTCAGAGGATGAGTCCGTGACCCTCATGGCTGGGAGCATATCAGTAGTAGGCAGGTGTGGCACTGGAGCAGTAGCTAAGAGCTTATGTAGTGATATTTTATTTGTATTTTAATAAATAAAGCTTGTCTGAGGATCAGATTGCAAAGCTAAGCCACTAGAGGCCAGGGAGTGGTGGTAACACCTTTAATCATAGGACTCAGGAGACAGAGGCATATTGATCTCTGTGAGTTCAAGGCTACCCTGGGTTATACAGGATTGATCCAGAAACAGATCCAGAGGTGGTGGTTCACACCTTTAATCCCAGTGTTGGGGAGTCACACACCTCTAATCCCAGCACTAGGGAGGTGGAGACAGGAGCAATATGGCTGGGCAGAGAGGA
>LOJH01035555.1:11522-25952 GCA_001685095.1 Ellobius talpinus | reverse complement strand
TTTATAGACAATATTTGAAAATATGGGTGTAGTTCTCTCCAAACTGCTTCCTGTTTTTTGTTGGGTGAAGTATTTTGGGGGGTGTTTACAGTGACCTTTCAGGGGGTCTCAGTCCATCAAACCACAGTAGTCTGGAATGAACCCACAGGTTCTCATCCTCTGCGGAAACAAAAGAAGAACCTCTTTTCCAAAGCAACATATCCTTAAACCCAAATTTGGAAGTCATGATACCTTTAGAACACATATGCTGGTTTATCTTAGCAGCCCATACAATGAAATGTCTCTCTGTACTTAGCTCCTTCACAGTCAAAAAATTCAAAGAAAATACAATAATATACATAATCCAGATTCTCTGTGAATTTTCCATCTTTATGTGACTTATTTGTTTTTACTCTATTACTTTTCAATATTTATTTTATCTTTACTCCTTTAATCTATAACTGTCTGTAATCTGCCTCTTTAAAGACTTTGTTTTAATTTTTTAAACCATTTACTTCCTTTTATAACTGTCTGTACTTTATTTTTTTCTTCTCTCTCCCAAGCCTATGTTCATTTATTCATCTGAAATTGTCTTTATTGCATATCTGTAATTATTTTCTGACCAGATGCACTTATTAAAATGCTAAGTGCTTCTTAAGAATCTAAGCTGTGGCATTGTCGGGGTATATATGGCCCTGCCTGTTTGTTCTGCCCAGTCCAACTTGGTAGAAGTCTGTTAGTGCCATCCTCACCACCTCAGCTCTGATAACCAGTTGGCCCATGCTGTCACCAAGTAACTTGCAGTACACTATCCACAAACCCTATTTAAATGCTCAGCCTCCTGAAAGAGCCAGTTTGCATTGGCAGCATGGCACAGAAAACCGGCATTTTAAAACCACAGCTTTTTTTCTGCTACTGCTGAAACCTTTCTTAAAGGAGCCACAGCATGCTGCCAGCAAGCAAAGCCCATTCAGGAAAATAAATGCGGCTAAACTTTGTTTTTTAGTGTCCAGAATTCCTTTCCAAGCTTACTCGTGTTTTAAGTGGATTTTAGTTGGCTATGTTGATACCAATTTGTTGTGAGGTCGCTTGTTGGTTCCCGGCTGCTCAGCCCTGAAATAATCACACAGAAACCATATTATNCATTTCTATTAATCTGTGTATTGCCATGTGGCTGTTGCTTAACAGGTAAAGTTCCATCTGGTGTCTGTCTCTGACAGGGGCTACATGGCTTCTTTCTAACTCCTCCTTTCTCCCAGAATTCAGTTTAGTTTTCCCCACCTACCTAAGTTCTGCCCTATCAACAGGCCAAGGCCATTTCTTTATTCACCAATGGTATTCACAGCATACTGAGGGGAATCCCACATCATAGAATGATGATAAATCCTATCTTCATGGAGACAAAACGATTAAATAAAAGTCTGATGTTAAATGGAATAAAGGGAGTGGTGACATCAAGGCAAGGCCCCACTCAGCTAAGCTTCCAACTTCTGAAAAGAAAAGCTTTGAGCTAAGTGGTGTACAACTTTAATCCCAGCACTCCAGAGGCAGAGGCAGGTAGATCTCTGAGTTTGAGGCCAGCCAGGTAGGTCTACAGATCAAGCTTCAGACAGCCAAGCTTGGGCAGTGAATAAAACCATCAAAAACAGAAATCTGGTGAACATGTAATTGAACAAGGGGGCCATATTCCAGTACAACAAGCCATAGAATTTGGCAGCTTTAGCCACATGGTTCTGGCTTTAGAGACAAGAATAGAAGAAAGGGGTTATAAAATCTTCCTCCAAGACTAACAAAGCCACTGAGGCCAGGTATGTGTTAGGGGTGTCCCTGCATGGAGGCCTAGAGAAACCATTGCATGAAGCTGTGAAAGTGAAGCCTGGATTGCCATGGAGACCCTGAAGATGCCAAGCCACTATGGGATACCTGGTGAGGAGAGCTGTTAACAGGAAGTGGAAACAGTGCAAAAGAAAGAAGTGTGTTGCAGCCAACACAGCTGAAAGGAGTTGGAGATCTCAAGAGCACTTTGACATCAGACATAGAGATGCAGAGTTTAGAGTTTGCCCAGCTGCTTTTCAGTCCTGCTTTGGTCCAGTATTTCCTCACTGTGCTCCCTTTCCCCCCTTTTGGAACAGTAATATATATTCTTTGCCATTGTATGTTGGAAGTATGAGATCTGCTTTTTTAATTTTATAGGGGATTACAGTTAAGGGATTGGCATGAGTCTTAGAAGAGACTTTGTACATTTGGAGGGTTGAGACCACAAGGACTTTTAAAGTTAGACTTAATGAATTTCTGCATTGTGATATGGCTACAAATCTATTAGGGCCAGGGAGTAGAATATGGTGGTGTGAAAAGCATGGCCTCCATAGGCTCATAGGGAGTGGCATCATTATGAAGCATGGCCTTGTTAGAGTAGGTGTGACACTGTTAGAGGAAGTGTGTCACTAGGGTGAGCTTTGAGGTCTTAAAAGTTAAACCTAGGCCTAGTGTGTGTTAGTCTCTTCCTGCTACCTGCAGATCCAGATATAGAACTCTCAGCTACCTCGCCACTACCATGCTTACCTGCAGGCCACCCTGCTTCCAGCCATGATGATAATGAATTAAACCTCTGAACTGTAAGTCAGCCACAATAAAGTGTTTTCCTCTATAGCGGTGACATGACCATGATGACTCTTCACAGCAAGAGAACCCTAATAAAGACAGCATGACTGTGCCCTTGGGGGACAGGGCTAACAGGAGTCATCTGCTAAAGCACTTTCTAGTAATGACACAGCAAGTCTTTCATTCCTGGGATCGGAGGTAACACCTCACATGGCCACTGCAAGACCCAGTATGGTGGTAGAGCTGAAGAAATAAGTCCTTAAGTTCCTGACAGGCCTGGGGCACCATATCATGAGGCCATGGCAAAGCCCAGACAATGGGCAAATTCAGGGCAGTATGATGAGGTCCTGGCCTCCGCACTTGCACCCCACGGTTCTCTACTGGATATCTAGAAGCTTCCACATTTGCTCCCGACCAACAGAATGTGCATGTGCTTCTCAGACACTGCTCACTACTACTTGAGCCAACTAAAACCAAATTCCTCCAACATACCACTGCCCTAGTCTATGAACATTCGACCCTGGGGAGGACTCACAAATAGGCAGGGAGAAGGAAGAGAGCTCTCTTGCATTTAGCATAAAGTCCTTAAAGAAAAGCTGCCATGTCCTGGTACCAGTCCATAGCTGTACCACCACATGAGTACATAACCATGTGGGAATATGACAGGAGTTCCATCTTTACAATTTGGCACCCACCCTGGCATCAGTTAGCACTATTTTTACCACAATAGACCATGGTGGCCAAAATGATAGGATGCATTCCCCAGGAGCTTTTCATTTCTCTTAGAACAATCAAACCATGCGCTTAAGACACTGCAGTAGCTAAGATGTACAAAATGCAAATCTATACCCTCTTCAAAGATGCTCCCTCTCATCTATCCTCTACTGGGCTAGAACGTGAGTGAGGAACCAAACACAGCAGGAACTATCCCTGGCCACAGATGTCCCTATCATCTGAGTTGGCAACTAAGACATTCCCACAAAATCACAAGAGTCTATGTCCAGGTGACTTAATGCTGACCAAACAAGCTGTGAGCTTTCCTAGAAAGGGAGCATGGACAGGTTACAGTGGTATGAAGAGATCCTACCAAGGATTGATCCTGGACTGCCCCTTGAAAGAGGGACGACTTACAACAGGCAGAGGTAAGTGTAGCTAAAGCAGGACAGACTTACTGGTTGTTATGGTGTTATCTAGAACAGGAAAAAGGGGCTGGAGAGCCCAATCATTAAGAGCACTGCAGTTTGCCTTAGGGTTTATCTTGCTGTGATAAAATGTCATGACCATAGCAAGTTGGGGGACAAGGGGTTTATTTTAATCCCTTTTGGTTTGTAGTCCATCAACCAGGGAAGTCAGGGTAGGAACTACAGATAGGAACCTGGAGGCAGAAACTGATGTAGAGGCCACAGAGAAGTGCTGCTTACTGGCTTGTTCCTCATGATTTGCTCAAACTGCTTTCTTACAGAACCCAAGACCAGGGGTGACTCCACCCACAGTGGTTGGCCTTTCCATGTCACCCATTAATCAAGAAAATGCAGCAGAGGTTTGTTCACAGGCTAATCTGATGGGGGTATTTTCTCAGCTGAAGTTCTGTTTTCTAAAAGACTTCAGTACCTTGTGTAGCTGACATAAAACTGCTCTTTCCAAGCACCCACATTGGGCAGCCTATAACTCCAGATCTAGAGGATCTGATGCCTTCTTCAGGCCTCCTTGGGAAACACAACACAACACACACACACACATACAATCTTTAAAAGAAAAACAGAAAAAAGCTATACTGACTGCTGAGCAGAGGCAGAGGCCACTTCTTGGGGCTGGAGATTATTCAGCCATAAAAGGGATTCATGCTGAAGGACACTATGTAGGTTACTCTATGAAGGTGTTCTGTTACTCTCATATGAGACATACCTGGAGGCCTTCTATTAGACCAAATACAACTGCAGGCTTGACAGAGATGAGATTTTAGTCATCAGTCTTGAGCTGAAGCTTGTGGATAATCATGTGTCACGGCCCCTGACAAGCCTGGATATTTGGCTGGACATCACTGTGACTGGAAAATGAAAACTGCTAAGGGCCTCACAAGTGAGAGATGCTGGCCCTCAGGATTAATATGCCTGCTGCAGAGAGAAATGGTCAGGGAAGCAAACAACAAGCTCAAGAGACGGGTGAAAGATGCAAAGTATCAAGAGCAGAGGTGGAGTGGAATGCAAGAGCCTCTTTGTAGCCCTGCTGCTAAGCAGCAAGCCCCACCTTCCTGCACTGCCTACTTCTAAGCACTTCCATCGGCTATATTTGAAGGCCAGGACCTGGTCTTCCTGAAGTATATAGATGCCTTTTTGTCTTACATCTAAATGAAGATCATTTGTCACACAATTGCCTGTATTTACACCTAGAAATTCCCTGAGGCTCAACTTCATGTGCCCACTGCTGACCCTCCTAACCTGGACATCTAGGGAGCATCACAGAGTGCAAAGGTTTAATTCTAGCTCTTTAGCTTTCTGTTCCCATCTGTAACTCCCACACTCATTTCCACAAAGAAAATGCTTTCTAGCCAGCAGCTCTCAATGGACACTTCAGACTCCCTGTCCCTTCTTCTTCTGTCCAATATCTAGACGCAAAACATACAGCCTCACTTTCAAACCATATTTGTAGAGCATCAATGTTGAGCACTGTCCATTGCACCTGGGACTGGGTATCTTCTCTCTGCCTGACAAGCTAGTCTCAAAGAGAAAAGTAGGGACTCCAAATGATACTGTAGAAACACTGGTGACAGGCCAGAGGTAATGGTCACTCAGCTGTCCACAGACACATGAATGGGTAAATGGTGTGTTTATGCAATATTCTCCATCCCTAGAAATAGGGACATTTGGTCATATGCTATAACATACAAGAACCTTGAAGACATTATGCCCAGTGAAATAAGCCAATCACAAAGGACCAATACTACATGAATCCACCTCTGTAAGGCACCTAAAGTGGTCCATGGAAAGCAGAAGGTAGCACCAGGGGCTTGGGGTCAGAGTTGGAGTTTGGGAATGAAAGGACACCTAGAGATGGAGAATATGGTGGCTACCCAACAAAGAAAATGTCCTAATGCCACTGAACTGTGCATTGGAAATGCTGTAAGGTAGAATCTATGCTGTGTGTATTTTGCCAAAATCAAAACCAGGGAAACCTGATCAAAGATTTTCAAACATAAGATGTCACCAAACCCATGCGACACAAAAAGGCTCCCATTTCCTTACAGCTTTGTCTCTCTATCTGGAGTTCCTGCTCACCCAGTTAGTCCATCCATTCCCTGGCCTCAGGCCTCTCCCCCAGCCTCCTTTGGTGGTACATACCCCTGCAGTCTTGGGCACTCTCAGCAATTGTCTGGTGAAATAGCCGTACTTAGGCCTCTCTCCAGCCACATGCCTGCTCAAGTTATCTCCCCTGACACTGACCTCACTGTCTGCCTAAAGTGGGTCATGTGCTCATTTGCTTATCTATTGTTGTCCTGCCATAAGAGAGTCAATTCTATTAAAGCCAGGTTTGGCCTTTCTACATTTAATATAACTGAGATACCAAAACTGTCTGGCATGGAAGGTAGACCCCTTCCTCTCATATCTGCTGAGGGAGGGAGTGGATGGACAGATGAATAAATTAATGTGTCAAGCTTATTATGCCCAAGAGAGGAGGAGGCCTTTTTCTAGGTATTTTTTTGTTCTTTCTTTATGTGTATCTAACATCACTAAAAGGAGATCCACACAACGGGTGTATACAGAGCGTGGGATATCCTAAGAAGCTAGGAGTGACTAGTTTACTATGCTCTCTATAAAATGCTATGTCATGAGCATTAGTTTGACAGTTCACCAGCAAAAACATGGATGAATAATAAAGAGCTATACCAGACACAGATTTAAAGCCTACCTGAGAGAGTTGGTAGAGGCAGCATTGTCACATTTTACTTAGAGGGCACTCTGTAACAAAAGACCCAACTACCACTGCTACTGAGACTTCACAAGGCTTCAAAAACCTGAACTGAAGAACTGTATGTTTGAAGGTCCAAATAGGTTTGAGAACTCCTCTTGAAAAATGCCCATAATATTCAAACAAATAGCTGGATGTTTTTGAAGAGAATAACATTCTTTGCTCCCAGCATTTTCTCTAAACCTCAGCTGTCAGCACCAGCTAAGATCCCACCTATCAGATGCCACCGCTACCTGCCTTCCCCTCACCCACCAGCCACTTAAAATACTTTGCTTCCTTTTAATCAGAATAAGCTCCGATTATCTCCCTTCAAACCAAGATTGTTGTTTTCATAACGCTAACAGTCTGAAACGGAGCATAGCAAAGGATCCGGGCTGGCCCCCTTCCTCCTGGCCTTGGAAAAGCAACCCCAATCTTAAAGACAATGAAACACACATGAGACACAGGTACAGCTATCACATGACAGGAGGGAAAACTGTGTAGCTTCAAGGAGAACAGTACATGGCGGCGTGGAGGATAGAGACAAAGAAACGGACAGAGACAAGAGACAGAGCCTTTAGGCCAGAAGTGAGTCATTTCTGAGCATTAGTGGGAGCTAAGAGAGATGGTAAAATTGGATTCTGTCTTCACTTGCTTCCTTCTAAGTAAATAGAAATTTAAAAAAAATGAGCTCATGAGTGTGGAGGAACACAAGCAAACAACTAGGATACCAAAATAAATTCAGAACTAGAAAGTAAAACCCTTACCTAAGGCTCCAAAGTCAATCAGGCTTCATTAAGGTACTAAGTATGGCCCCTCCACATAAGCTAGAAGAAACAGGAGAAGAGTTGGTTCCAGTTTTCTGCTAAAAAAAACATTTCTCTCAAATTATTTTCAAAAAAGCCCACAGCTCCTGATTACAGAAGAACACAAGAACATCCCTTCTCAGTTGGCACCACAGGCCAAAGGAAACAGAGAGGTCAGTCCCCAGGACCAGACAGACCCATGCTGACACTGTCTCCCTACTTTTCATGTCACAGCAGTTAGCTCAGCTTTGCTAGTGGGGTGCGGAAGTCACATGGAGGAAGATCCTCCCTTTATCTGAAGGAGTGGGCTCTCAATGCAGTCTACCCAAGTGATTCACACACATGAGAATTTCTAAATGAAGTATCTGCTCCATATCCAGCCTCCCTTCATTAGTTCAGACTGGTGGGTTGCTTTTCAGCCCAGCTCACACTCATACACTCATGACCCCTGGACCATCCTTGTGGAGTCAGAATTGCAGGCTAAGGTGCCGCCTGCAATGACAGCTTTAGGTAATTCACCAGCTAACCTGATGGGATGAAAAGGAGAGAAATAGCATGTCACCTTACTAGAGAAACTACCAGCTATGCCGCATGTCATTGTGACAAGGTCTTGAGCAAACAACACTATGGCTTGTCTTATTTGGAATTATTGAAGCAAAAATTGAGTTTGGGCTAGGAAGATGACTCTGTGAGTGAACTGAACAGGCATGGGGCCTTGTGCCCAAACCCCTGAAACACACACACAGAAGCCAGGCACAACCAGTCGCACACAGCTGTAATCCCAGTACTGATCCTGGGGCTCACTGACCAAAATGGCAAGTTCCAGGTTCAGTGAGAAACCCTGCCTCAAAAAAATTTTAAAAAAATATGGTGGAGAAGCAATTGAGGAAGACACCTGACATTAGCCTCTGGCCTTCATGTGTACCCACAGGAGCAAGTGTTCATAGATACACACACACACACACACACACACACACCACACAAGCACAGACACACACTAGCACACACACACACACTAGCACATATACACCCCCGCACAGAGGCAAGGTATTGTGTGTGCAAAGCCATCTCTGCAATTGACTTGTTATTACCAGGCTTTTGTTAAGAGTTTGCCACTGGAATGAGTGATTTTCAAGATTTCTGTCACATCATTAATAACTTCATTCAAAGATCACACATCCTTATTTCAAACAAAGCATTCACCCATGTAGTCAACATCTTATTGACCCCACTTACAAACAACCTTTGACAAGCAGGCAGACGTATGAATAATTGCTTATTGCATCTCTTTACTTTAAACTACTTCATGGATGTAGTTAATTATCTTTCCACAGCTGCACAAAGAAGGAGCATGAAAAGAGGCATCCATGTTTTTTTAATCATTTTATAGAAACAAATGTATAGAAGTATGTGTGAGGACACAGATTTTTGTTCAGTATAATAATTGCAGAACAAAATGATGGGTTCATGGTTTTCCCACAAGCTCCCTCAAATGATAAGTCTGTGCAGCTTTCTCCAAGCCACAGGTTTACTTCTAAAGGCTGAATTATTTGGTAGTTCATTTAAGTTTAGAATACAAGAACATAATTGACTGGTGACATGCTCCAACACCACATGATGTGACTCAAAGGCTCCTAAGTTGTATGTCTCCATCAGCAGCTGAGCCACCATCAGATGTCCACTGTGGGTCACACACAGACTCAGCACCGCTAACTGCAGTGAAGTGACCTGGTCCTTTTTATAATGTTAGTTACAGTGTGACCCAACTCACTGTTCTTCCTCAGTCCTATTAGCCAACAATAAACACCAGTAAGAAAATGATAAGAATACTGAGCCAATTGGCAGTGTGAGTTAGACCAACAGTGACTCAGACAGTATGTGGAGCAAAGGGCATGTAAAATGGCCAGAACTCAAAAAGTAAAACTACACAAAACTCAACATAAAAACCCAAAGCTATATAACTTCCTCTCTTACCAAGCCAGGCAACCTGAAAATCCTCTGGGACCCTCCTTTCCTCCCCACACTGCAGCCTCGGAGTTTTGTAAATCTCTAAAGAGAAACGCTGCAGCTGCCAGGTTGTCAGGTGTATGAGCTACTTCTGTGTAAGTACATCTTCAGGAGATTTTAAGACTTTATCAGTGGATATATACCTTCTGTCCAGTCAGATTTTTACTCCTGCAGTGACTGTTCAGTTCATTGCCTGTGTCAGCTCCACTTTGCAGGGTGGGAGATCTTGGAAATCAGAGCTCTATTTATCTCAACAACAGTCAAGTCAGAGTTCTTTCAAGGTCCAGAAATTATTTCAGTGCTCTTTTTAAAATTACTGGAAGTACAGAAAGCTCATCTTTATAAAAATTATTATGCCTTTAGTTTGCTTCCTGTGGAAAGGTCAGAGGGCCTAGATCCAATTAATGGCAAAAATCTTCTTTGCTACACAGCATAATTTAGTAGTGACTATGTTTTATTGTTCTTCCAATCTCTTTGAGACAAAAGCTATTGCTGTTGTTACCTGAGCCCATTTAGGCTTTGACACAGTATGTGGATTAACATTATATCGGAAGCAACAACAAAACAGAAATTTTACAAACTCTCTCACTGTGGACTGGTCATGACAGATAAGCTGCCAACCCCACATTCCTGCTCTAGAAGACAGAGGCAAGTGGCTAGCCCTGCCCCACAGTAAATGGCTGATTAAATGAATGCTTTGTGTGAGGGGAGAAAAGGACAGTACCCTTCGGACACTGGTCCCTCTTTGGCTGGCCAGTTTTTTGTTGCTTAAGAGTTGAAGTGGCTTTCCTGCCTGGAATGGTTGGAATTCTTGAAGCAGAGAAGAGCTGAAGTCAGGATGACAGGAAAGAAAAGCTCCCGAGTCAGTGACAGTCTTCAGCTCTGTGGTCCTGTCTGGTTTGCACAACAACAGATTGCACTTCCTGCCAAGACCAGGCATTCCTGCTGACCTCCAAGGGTGCCTAATGTATAGTGTTCTCCAGGATGCGGGTAGTGAGTTAGAGCAACAGGAGAACTGCAGGACCCAGGCTTTCCCTGAGCAGGAAGCCTGGAGCTAAAGGCTGCTGCCATGCAGACAGTGGGGTGCATGGGCCAGCAGCTGCTAGAGAGTACCCACTTAGCCAGTGGCTTACGTCCCCATCACAATGTGCACAAGGTGGCTAGGTGTGAGCCACTGCACAGGAGCAGCTGGGATAAGAAGGCTTCCCAAAGTTTTTGAATGGGCACTTGGTCAAAGGAGCCTCTAACTCACCATTACTAGAGTGACTCAACCAGAGAGCCAGTCATAGTCCATGACTTAGTGGATAAATGAGAGGCTGATGGAGGGGTTGCAAAGTGAGGGAGACTTCCCTGTCATCCGCAGGTGATGGAAGGTCTGTCCCTTTCCCACATGTCTTTCCTCTGGTTTCCACCCACTGGATACGCTTCTGTAAGCTCTCTAATCTCTACTAAGCAGACCTTTCCCAACCATCTTAGCAGCTCTTGCTGCCTTTGTGAGCCTGGTCTCAGTTCCATGAGAAAGGTGGGCTCT
This sequence comes from Ellobius talpinus, assembly GCA_001685095.1. Lineage (NCBI taxonomy): Eukaryota > Metazoa > Chordata > Mammalia > Rodentia > Cricetidae > Ellobius > Ellobius talpinus. Next base: position 15,083 of record LOJH01035555.1, on the reverse strand, counting down.
TGCTTAGCTTCAGGCTGCTCTCTGCTGTTTTTATTTTGCAGCTGCCCAGTAGGCAAGAATCACAACCCTTGCCTAGACCAAAATCCCACACATTCATTCTCGGACATAGGATCATGCATTTGAAACAAGAAATAATTCCACAATTTATTTCTCCCCAGCTCATTGTCAACACCTAAATTTGGGAACTATAAAACCCATTAATGACATCCCTCCCACATGCCCAAGACTACCTGCCATTCTTTATAGGCTATGCAGAGGTCAGGAAGCACCCAAGGGCATAGAACTGGCAGATAGCATAGAAACATCCAGAGGCACAGCTTGGCAGGTCTCTCAAGGGCAAAGTCTGTATGATGGAGTAGAAGGCCCAGTCCAAGACAACCCTAGAACACACTTAATCAACACTTATTGATGGAGTCAATAAATGTTGGATGATACAATGAAGGACACACTTCCCTTCCCAGCTGAAAGATGTAGGTCTCCATTCCACTGTAACAAGATTGCAAGGGACAGTTATTAACTCTTTACAGAAGGATCAGGGTGAAGACATGGCCTCCAATGAGCATAATTAATATGCAGGTGAGTTTATATCATTTTCCCATCAATAAACCCGTCACTAGTGTTCACCTTTCTTGGCTATTCACTTGGATGGTGGTCCACAATTTAAGGGATTATTAACAATCCTGACTGGAAGCTGACCACAGAAAAGGATTTTGGGTACAGGAAGCCTGGAACACCTCCTCATAGGCATGCTGCAAAAACTGAAATGGGGGAAATTACACAAATGGAATGAAGAGGGTGGAAAGACAAGCTACCCATGATTCCAACCCATCTTATTCTCTAGAAGTTTGGATCTAGAGATTTTCAACTCAGAGAATTCTACACTGCCCTATAGCCCTGATCTTAGTCCCTAAAATCATGCCATACAAATTCTATTTCAAATGTTCACCCGGCCTTGTACCTCTACCTCCCCTCACGGCTCTCCAATCTCTCACAGGTGAGCTTGCCTTTCTTACTTAATTGACACAGGCCTGTCCCATCATAGATACCCCTGCAACAGGCTCTGAAGGAGTGGCCCCCAGCTCCTCTTTGTCACTCTGTCCTAGCAGCTGCCTGTCACCCCCCTGAGGCACCCTTGGTCTTATGAACAGAAGGATAAGTCGTCTTGCCCAAGAAAGAAACATCTCTTTTAGCCTCAAAACAGACATTCAGCAGGAGAGGTATTTTGGTAAAAGTAAAGGATCATCTGAAAGAATGCATAATCCAGCTATAACTTCAACAAAGGAGCTGACCTGATTGTCTGAAGCACCTGTGGTGTGTATTACTCTGCATTAGCTGTGAGCGTTGCCAGTGTTCTCAAACTGCAGTGCATCAATTACAGAATGACTGCATGTATGCCATCATCTTTGTCCCTTTGCTTCACAATGCACAGAGTTCAAATCAAAGTTCCAAAGAGTTTTTGCCATTAATTATAATTATGGTGAACATTCTTAATTTGAATACTCTTATGAAAACTGGGGAAGCCAATTTTTGTCTGGATAAATGTACTGGGTACATCCAACGGCAGGTGTCTTTGTTATCTATACAGACACAAAGAACACTGGTAGAGCTAGAGGACCAAAGTCAATGAAAAGTAAGTGAGGTGTTCTATTCTGATTTGGGTTTTTAGGTTTAGTGTGTGTGTGTGTGTGTGTGTGTGTGTGTGTGTGTGTGTGTGAATTCCATAGCACATGTTTGGAAATCAGAGTGCAGCATGTAGGAGACAGTTCTCTCCTTCCACTCTGAGGGTCCCAAGCATCAAACTCTAGTCATTAGGCTCAGTATAAGCACCCTTAACCCCTAAGCCATCTGCCAAACCCTGGTCGTATTCCTTTAGGGTGTTCTTTTAGGTCCACTCTGTGGACTGGGCTGACCTCGGCGATTTTGTAAGTCTGGATTACAGACATGTGCCACCCTAGGCTGCTGTAGATGTAAATCTTTTGTTTTTCTCCTCTGGTTTGTCACCAAGAGTTGCGGCTCTGCCAGCAACCCAATCATTTTTATAAACATCATTTTCCATTTAAGCCTCCAGTGAAATAGCCACTAACATTCAAACATTAGTAGCTCTTAGGAAATCACTTTTCAACCGGTTACAAGGAAGAAATCTTTTTAAAGTCGTAAGGGGATCAAAGGCATCTGAGCTTTGCCTCATGTAGCCTCTGGGAGAGTTGTTTCCCTAGCACTTCTCCCCAAAGTCAGAATGTGGGAGAGAGGACTCTGTTAGTATAGCCACTGATGAAAACAAGAGCCATCAGTACAGGCCCTGAACCTTCTATCCACAAACTGAAATGTAAAACAAATTCTAGTAAGCCCAGAATGTCAGTAGCCATAACCCCTAATTCATCTTTAAAATAATGAGCTAATACATGGTATAAGAAGCTACGGCTTGGCGCCCTCTGGTGCCCACGGAGAACTGATTCAGCCAACTTAAGCATTAATTATTCTTTGTTAGCTAAGGGGCAGAACATGGAAAACACGCATACACACAATAGTTGACTTTCAACACATGCAATCATGAAACACCAACAAGAACAAACCCAACCAGAAGATAAACCTGAAAACTGCTCATTCTTGCCAACAAGGATCTTATTTTGAGAACGACTATGTAAGGTTCTACTGCTGTTGACCACAGTGACTTCCACTGATCCTTCTGCATGCTCTCGAAGTGGGACTGCTGCTAACTCCCATGTTACCAAAAACACCCAACACAGGTGCTTTCCCATATGCAGAGGCTGCACAATATTCTCCCTAGGGTTATATATCTAAAGGTTATATATTCAAAGCTAATTCTTCACAGTTCAAAATAATTAAGGAAATAAAAATGAAAACATACCAGAACAGAATATATATTTGCTTCCCACGATAGGAGCATCCTTACAATGTGCATCTGTCTCCACACAGCATGGGAAGAAGTCTATTCCTCTAGGTGCTCCCAGTCTAGGAGACACTGACGCCACAAAGGGAGGACAGTTGCTGCATATATGGAGTTGTGAGTGATGTAGAAAGTTACCTGGCCAGTTTTTTTGTAGATATGTTCATTTCTTTTTAAAACTATCTTCTCTCATTTTATATACAAATCCCAGTACTCCAGTTCCCAGTCCCTCCCCTCCTCCCATTCCCTCCACCCCAGTCCCCATCCACTCCTCAGAGAGGGTAAGGCACATTGCTTTGAGGCAGGACCAAGGCCCTCCCCACTGTATCTAGACTGAGCAAATTATCCCTCCAAAGAGAATGGGTTCCAAAGAGCCAGTACAAGCAGTAGGGATAAATCCTGGTCTCACTGTCAGTGGCCCCGCAGTCTGCCCCAACCATACAACTGTCACCCACATTCAGAGGGCCTAGTTTGGCCCTATAGCTGGTTCAGAGTTGGTGGGCATCGACTGGACTTTGGGAGTTCAGCTCGGTGCTCTGCTGTGGATCTCTGTGTCTGTTTCTATCAGTTGCTGAATCAAGGTTCTATGGTATCAATTTTTTGGAGCCTGTCCTGGAACTTGCTCTGTAGACCAGGCTGGACTTGAACTCACA
>LOJH01035555.1:653-11510 GCA_001685095.1 Ellobius talpinus | reverse complement strand
CTCTGTAGACCAGGCTGGACTTGAACTCACAGAGATCTACTTGCCTCTGCCTCCTGAATGCTGGGATTAAAGGCATGCACTACCACCACCCAGCTCTATGGTAACATTTAAGATAGTCATCAATCTGACTACAGGGCAAGGCCAGTTCAGACACCCTCCCCACTATTGATTAGGATCTTAGCTGGGATCATCCTCGTGGATTTCTGGTAATTTCTCTAGTGCCTACCTGGCCAGTCTTATTCTTGGCTCTAACTTCTCTTGGTTTCAGTGCAACATGCAAACAATTCTCATGCCAGCTTTCATCTACAGGTTACTTGCTTTGTAGAGAAAGCCCAGCCATCATCATGATTCATCCTGTCTCCTGGAGCGCTTTCCATGTAGCACAGCTGGCCTTGAATTCATGCTCAGCCTCGGACTCCGGAGTGGTGGGATTACAAATGTCCATCACCATGTGCATTTTATTTTGAATAATGTATCATTTCCCCTCTAGACCATGATCTTGTTAAAGTTCAGTGCCCTCACCTGACATCCTGTTATAGTCCTTGGATACTCCAGTAAAGCAGACCCTGGCCACTCAGGATGCTATGTGGCTTTTCCTACTTCTGTTGCACTGTGCACAAAGTGCATCCTTTTCCTATCCCACACTGTCATCTTCTCATCAGAGAAACTCAGCTGAAAGCCATCTCCTCAGAGAGGCCTACCTGACTCCCTCAGCAGAGCTACCCCTTCCATGCCTCCACAGCTCTGTCCTTCTAATCCCATCTCGCAATTGGTCAATTGGATAGATGCATCCTTGTCCACACCCTGCAGTCTCTCAATCCACTACATCCACTGAGAAAAGGGACAAACCAGATGTTGAACTAAAAAACAAACAAACAAAAATGGGACCAATTAATCCATGGCAACCTTTCATTCCCTGAAAAGGCTTCACTACAGTTTGTATTCCCCAGGATTCACATGTTAGAACTGTAATCCCCAAAGTCATATGTTAATGATATTTAGATGCAGGCTATGGGAAGTGACTGGGTCATGAGAGCAGATCATATGTGATATTTAACAGGTTAATGGAGAGTGAGTTATTCTGGGAGAGGTCCTATTATAGAAACCAGCTCTATCTCCCTCCCTCCTTCCCTCCCTCCTTCCCTCCCTCTGGCATACTTACTGTGACACCCTTCAACATGTGATGATGAGACCTGAAGCCCTCACTAGATGTGCTGAGTAGACATTGCACAAAACAAAACAAAACCCCCACTGTTCTAGAGAAAGTACTAGCCTTAGCCATCTTGCTACAGCAGCAGAAAACAGACAAGGACAAGCACCTGTCTCCTCTCTGCATGGTTGAGGATGGCCCTGAAGGTGAGTCATGCATGGGCAGATAAACTTGTAACTTTCAGTCTACTTTGATCTCAGTTTCCCTGTCTGATTGCATATCCTCATTAGGGGATGGCATGTAAGCAGAGAATGTTTGGAAGGGCACTCCTTTAGAAAATTTTACTGAAAGATCTGCTGCCTCCAGCTAGCTGTGAGAACAGATTCTAATGTTTTGATGATGTTGTCTTGCTTCTCTGTGATTTTTAAAGCTCCACTGAGCTGTGGGCCCACAGTGGGGAGCATCTCCCTTATCTTCAGACCATCCTATAAGAGCATAGGTGATGTCAGTCCAGAGTCTCTCAGCCCAGAAGCTCTGCTGTGGCCTCCAGCTGCCCATAGACAGAGCAGAGGCAGTACTCCCTGCTGCTTGTGAAACTTAATAACAAAATGACTAGGGCCTGGGTCTTTAGGTCCCATCTCATACTATTCAGAGATAGCTCTTTCATGTGTACAGTCAGGGCTGCTGTAACTGTGTGATGGAAGTGAGGGCAAAATAAATGGACAGAAACTCCCCAGCATAATTATCTCTCTGCAGATGATAAACTTGGAGACTCTCAGGGTATGGGGAGGGATGGACGGACTATAGAGAACTTAAGCCTACTTCTTCACAATACAGGGGAAACTAAGGCCCACCGAGCTAATACCATATGGTTTTTATTATTATTGATTATTTATTACTATAGCTCCGTAGTACAACTTGAAATCAGGGATGGTGACACCTTCAGCAGTTCTTTTATTGTTCAGGATTGTTTTAGCTGCCTTATTTTGTTTTTGGTTTGTTGGTTTTTTCATATGAAGTTGAGAATTGTCCTTTCAATATCTGTAAAGGACTGTTGGAATTTTGATGGGGATTATGTTGAATATGTGATTGTTTTTAATAGAATGGCCATTTTACTATGCTAATTCTACCAATCCATAAACATAAAACATCTTCCCATTTTCTGATCTTTTTCAATTTTTTTCTTCAGAGACTTGAAGTTTTGAATCATACAAGTCTTTTAGTTGCTTGGTTAAAGCTACTCTGGGATATTTTATATTATTTGAGGCTATTATAAAGGGTATTGCTTCCTTGATATTTTTTCTCCTGACAGATTATGTCATCAGCTACAGCTGCTCTCCCTTGCTGCATGCACTATGCTCTCACCCCCAGAGGCTGCTTCTGTATCTCCTCCCCTCCACCCAATAAATCTCCCAACTTGTCCTGTCCCCTTGCTGGGAAGGGATCTTTTGGCCAAAGTAGGAACCTCTACTTCTTTTGTTCCCTCCATTCACCTGACTCTAGACTCACCATCAGCCCCTCTCCTCCTCCTAGCCACCCAACATACTGATTCCAACACGTCATTTCCTCTGCTAGCCTCCCAGGTGGACCCCAATTCTGAGATACCCAAAACCCCTCTGTTGATAAACACCATCCCCCCATCATTATCCTGATACACTGCCCAAGCTGAGTACCCACTCTCACTACAGAGCCGCAGGTGCCTTTAACCTCTCATCTCTGACCTCTTGGGAAAAAAAAAACAACTTTGTCCCACATCTTCTCCCTTTAACACCCTATAATTGCAGGTTAAAAAAGAAAAAAGGAAAAAAAAGATAAACCCAATGGGATCTACTGCCTGGTTTAAGACTTCCAGCTCATTAATTCTGCAGTGGTCCCACTCTACCCTATTGGGCCTAACCCTTACACACTCCTTTCTACTATCCCCTCAGGGACCTCTGATTTCTCAGTCCTGGATCTCAAGGGCGCATTCTTCTCTCCCTCTCAGCATTCAATCACAAAACATTTTTGCTTTCACCTGGATTGATCCTGACATCCAGCTTCCTACCCAGTTCACTTGGACTGTCCTACTCCAGTGGTTCTGGGACAGCCCACACCTATTTGGCCAGGCCCTAGCTTCTGATCTATTCTCTTTGTCTTTCCCAGATATAAACTCATAAGTATGTAGAATACCTTCTTCCCTGAAGTCCGTCTTTATAAATTAGGCAAATGGACACCTCTGCTCTTCTAAAATTCTTGTCCAGCTGGGGCTATAGAGTCTCACCTTCTAAGGTCCAACTGTTCACTTCTCGGGTCACCTACTTGGGACTAACCATTACCCCAACCCACAAAGCCATTACCTTGGAGAGAAAACACCTAATCTAGTCTCTCACAATCCCCTCTATTAAAGAGGAGTTTTTATTATTCCTAAGAGTAATTGGCTTCTTATGTTACTGGATCCCTTCTTTTTCCCTCTTTGCCCACCCCTTATATGAGGCAGCTCGACTCCTTCTCACTCCCCTTACCTTATAAGCCCTTTCAGAAGCTCCAACAGGTCCTCCTCCAGGCCCCAGCACTGCGTCTCCCAGACCTAATCCATCCTTTCTACCTCTATGTAACAGAAAAAGAGGGATATGCCCATGGGGCCCTAGGCTATCAACTGGGACCTTCCTTTGCCTCCATAACATACCTGTGAAAAAAATTAGACCTTACTACCCAGGAATGTGCACCTTGCATATGCACTTTAGCAGCTGCTGAGCTTTTCTCGTGAATCAAAAAGACTAACCTTTGGGTCACCCACCACTACCTTCTCTCCCAACCTGACCCACCTCTTAATATATAAAGACTTATAAACTCTATCTCCTCCCTGGGTTCTTTCTCCAGGTAGAAGATGCCACATTTACTTTCCAAAGTTGCACACCCCTCAATATCTCTAATCTTCTTCCCCGACCAAACAGCAACTACCCATCTCATTCTTGCACTGAAACCCTAGAAGAACTAATGTCCCATCCCTCACACATGCAGGAGGGAACACTGCCTCAGGCCATCTACACCTGGTACACAGATGGCAGCTCCTTTTTACACGAGGTGGGCCGAAAAGCAGGCTATGCCACAGTGTCAGATACTGGGGTGGTTAAGGCAAGGCCCTCCCTGCCCACACTACTAATCAACAGGCTGAACTAATAGCTCTCACCCATGCCTGGCACAAGGACACTCCCTAAATGTTTACACAGACTCCAAATATGCTTTTCATATCTTCCTGTTCCACACTGCCATTTGGAAGGAGCATGGACTACTTACAACAAAATGGGGGTTCATAACCAACTCAGGTCAAATTATAGCCGTGCTTAAAGTCTCCCATCTCCCCACAGCTGCAGGAATTGCCCGCTGTTGGTCCCACCAGACTGACAATTCCATCATCTCTAAGGTAAACAACCAAGCTGATGAGACAGCCAGTGCTGCAGCTTTCCAAGGCCCAGACTCACCTCACCCACATCAGGGAGCCCTTGCACTACAACCCACACCCCACTGTCACCCCACACTTGACAAATTCAAATTCTGTCCTATCTACAGCAGTTCTTCATCCTAATAGGCAGCCTCTGGCTCACTTTGTCAAGGCCCACCTGCAGCCCACTCCTAAGCACTTGCATTTCTTAAGGACTATTACTGCCTCTTGTAAAATCTGTCAAATGTCAGGCCCCCCAATCCGGATACCGCAGCCCTCCTTTTCCTACCCTTCCCGGGAACTGACTGGCAACTTGACTTCATCCACATGCCCACTGTCAGACGAATCAGGTACCTCCTGGTCTTAGTGGCTATGTTCTCAGGGTGGGTGGAGGCATTCCCAACCACTAACAAAAGGGCTCAAACAGTCTCTGACCTCCTCCAGAAGATCATTCCCTGATTTGGAATCCCCACCTCCCTCCAGTTAGACAATGGTACTGAATTTACTTCCCAGATTTCCCAAAATCTATCTAAAGCCCTCAACATTCCTTGGCATTTCCATATCCCATACCATCCGCAGTACTCAGGAAAGACAGAACGAACTAACCACTCCTTAAAAACCATGCTTGTCAAACTGTGACAGGACCTTCACCTGAATTGGGTAAAGCTCCTATCTCTGGCTCTTCTCAGGCTCTGGGCTCTCCCCTTACCATCTTGCCATGTGAGTTCATATATGGGTGGCTGGTTCTAAACCCCAGTCTCTCACCCAAACCCTCACCTCTCCCTGATCATCTACTCACTACCTTACTCTGTCATCTCCCCTCTCTCCTATGGAACTTTACTGACCACTCCCTACCCCGACTATGCAACAATCCTTGCCCTTCCCCAATCCATATCAGGAATCAGGTTCTTCTCAGTCCTTCCCCCTAAATGGCAGCACCCCTTCAATGTAATTCTTGTAATCCCCACAGCTGCTAAGCTTGAGGGTCTCCCTCATTGGAGTCATTTATCCCACTTCGATCCCTTTACTCCCACATGTCAAGACAATTTTTCTTTGTACATATCAACCCCAATAGGATCGTGCTCCCTTAAGTTTCAGAAAACACTGAGATCAATTGCTTTGTCCCCAGTGACAGAAGAATGAGGCTTTACCCCACAGATGTGCTCAACTCTACTGGACTGAGAACCCCATATGGAAGTGGATGCTTACTTACCTGACCCTCTCTTCAGTCTCCTGTCTCTACTAATCACACCCCGCTTCATCAATTTTTTCTCTACATATCTCCAACAACACATTCCAAAAATCTCTAATCAAACAACTAATCAGCTATTGTTATAGGATTGCTACTGATGGTTAGCCACAGAGTTGGAGGCACAAGACTACCAAACATGCCCAGGTGGTGAGAACCAACAGAACCCCAGGGATACTCATCCCCCCAGACTCAAAAAGGAGGCTCACAGAACAGATTTCAATGTAACATTTTACTATTCCTTTATGTAAAAGGTACTCACTCTACAATGACTGCCCTCAGTCATCACCTGAATCTCCTGGTAAATCGGATGGAAAGAGGGTGTGAGGTGATGCTGTGATGATGGGAAGGACCAGGTGCTTTAAGGTTTGTTTATGTGAAGTCAGGAAAGCTTAAGTGCTGATAAGGAGAAAGTGATCTGAGATGTATAAAAGAATGAAACATGTTCCGGATTTCTCTCTCATGCTATGCTACTGTTATATTAAGACTCCAAAAGTTCATAGTCTTAACATTAATCAACAGAATTCTGATAGGCTATTAGTCTAGCTCTGTCAAAATACTACTATTATCATAGTCACAAGCTCAGGATTTTAAATTCCCTTTGGTTGTTTTCTAATGACTCAAAGGCATGAGTGCCATTTCTACAATGTAAATTTCAGTTCAGAATATAAACAGTGGGAATGATAATGTGTCTAAAACTTACCTCTTTTTGAAAACTCAAAAAAAAAATCTTGTAGGCTCCAGGGAATCAACTTGGATCCACCTTGAACAGGTCTGATGCAGTCCAGACAAGTCCAGCCAATTAATAGCCTAAGTTTCCCCCATCTTTCCCTGGTCTTGGGACACCCCTTCCTCAATTACCTAGGGAAAAAAATTCCCCCTAAACTTAACTTTATCTTCTGTTCTGCCAGCATCTTGCCAGGTCCAGATGTTCCTTTAATCCGGACAACTTCAAAATGGCAAGTACCAAGTGGTCCGACCTCACAGACTGCTTCAACTAGACCTGCACTTTCCTAGTGCCAGAACATCCCACAGAACCCGGACAGCTAAGTGAAACAGTTAGCTATCCCAGAACTCGGAGAGCATTCCAGCTTTCTCAGGCCCTCCAAAATGCCAACGCCCCCAGGTCAACCAGTAGCAGTTTGAGAACACATTCCCTCCTCATCGGCAACCCCTTCGTGTTTCCTCACCTTTTTATAATAAACAAAAGGAGGAATGTTAATATTCAGGCATTTACACTGGCCAGCTCCCAGGGTCCTGACAGAATACGTCATCAGCTACAGCTGCTTTGTAGAACCCTCCCTAGGTGCAGGAGATGTATAAAAGACAAGCTCCTCCCACCCCTTGCTCTTGCCCCAAGATACCACTTCTGCATCCCCTCCCCTCCCCTCAACAAACCACCCACTTGAATTCTGGTATATGGTGTGACATACAACTGCCAAATTCTGCTGCTAAACTACAACAATGAGCATGTAGTGTTCTTCCCCATCTTTTTTGATTAATTTTGGCTTGAAACCAATTTTGTTAGATACTAAAATGATTACACAAGCTTGCTTCTTGGGTCCATTTCCTTGGAATATCTTTTTCCAACCCTTAACCCTGGGATAATGTCTATACTTGATGTTGAGGTATGTTTCTTGTATGCAAGGGAAGCATGGATCCTGTTTTCACATCCATTCTGTTAGCCTGTGTCTTTTTATTGGGGAAATGAGACAATTAATATTGCAAGATATAAATCATCAATGACTGTTAATTCCAGTTATTTTGGTGGTGGTGGTGGTGGTGTACATGTACGTGTTTCCCTTGTTTTACTTTTGTTGGTGTAGTTAACTTCTTTGAATTGGAGCTTTCTTTCTAGCATCTTCTGTAGGGTTGGATTTGTAGACAGATATGTTTAAATTTGTCTTCATCATGGAATATCTTGTTTTTTCCATCTACGGTGACTGAAACTATTGCTGGATGTAGTATTCTGGGCCAGCATCTGTAGTCTCTTATAGTCTATAGGACATCTGTCCAAACCCTTCAGGCTTTTAGAGTCTCCATTGAGAAGTCAGGTGTAATTCTAATAGGTCTGCCTTTACATGTTACTTGGTCTTTTTACCTTGTGGCTTTTAATATCCTTTCTTTGTTCTGTATATTTACTGTTTTGATTATGGTGTGTCAAAGGGACTTTCTTTTCTGATCCAATCTATTTGATGTTCTGTATGTTTCTTGTACCTTTATAGGCATTTCCTTCTTTAAATTAGGAAAATTTTCTTCTATGATTTTGTTGAAGTTATTCTCTAGGCTTTTGAGCTGGAATTCTTCTCATTTCATTCCTCCAGCCCAATTATTCCTAAGTTTGGTCCTTTCATAGTGTCCCAGATTTCCTGGATATTTCACATCAGGAATTTTTTAGGTTTAATATTTTCTTTGATAGATATATTCATTTTTTCTATCATATCATCAGTGCCTGAGATTCTCTCTTCCATCTCTTGTATTCTTTTGGTGAAGGTTGCCTCAATAGATCCTGTTCACATTCCTAAATTTTTTTATGTTCAAAATTATCTGGGTTTCTATTTTCTTTATTCCTTCTATTTCCATTTTCAGATCATGAACAGTTTTATTCATTTCCTTCGATCATTTGTTTCTTGGCTTTATTTGTTAATTATATTATTATATTAATGAGTTTTATATTATTATACTAATAATATGGTATTAACTATTAGTTTATAATTCATAAATTAAAGAGGTTTATTTATTTCCTCCAATTGTTTGTTGGTGCTTCCCTGGCTTTTTAAGGAGGTTATTATTTATTTCCTCCCATCATTTGTGTTTTCCCGGATTTCTTTATGGAATTTATTAATTTCCTCTTTAATGACATCTATCATCTTCATATAGTTGATTTTAAGCTTATTTTCTTATGCTTAAGCTATGTTGGAATATTCAGGGCCTGCTGTGATAGCATAGCTGGGTTCTGGTGGAAACATATTGCCCTGGCTGTTACTGTATTCTTACGTTGGCATCTAGGCATCTGGGTCTAGGGTGATTATAAGTCTAGGTGGCGATTTCTGGGTTTGTCTTTGTTGGGTAGGTGTTTTGTTCCTAGTTTCTGTTTTTTACCTAGATGTTCAGGGAGTATGTTAGCTATGTGTTGCCTGTTTTACTTGCCTGCTTCCCTGTTGTGTTCAGAAGGAATGCTTGAGAGGTATGAAAGGTATGAGAGGCTGAAGGAAAGGGTATGAGAATGCTTGAAAGGTATGAGAGGCTGGAGGAAAGGGAGGCCAGGGGAAGATGGTCTGTTGCAGCACTGTGGGTGACCCTGAGGATTAGGTCTTGAGGAACAGAGAGTGTGAAAAAAAAAGTCCACAGGCAGCCTACCTGGTCTTCTGGGGGATATGGCCTGCTGTTGAGCAGAGGGAATCTTCCCAAGCTTGGTGTTCAGTTGCAAGGACCAAACTATGTTGTCCATGGGAACCAGAGGAGGCATGGGGGTAGCTGCAGCTAGTGTTCTGTTGCAGTGCTAGAAACAACTCTGAGGCTTGCTTCTGGTCTTCCCCAATGTGCACCATCCAAAGTTGAGGTAGAGTAAAATAATTCCCACTGAGCTCTTAGGCCACAGGTCTAAGATCCAAAGTGTGCAAATGCATGTGTGTGTATGTGTGTGTAAAGAGGCAAGAAATGTAAAAATACAAATAGAGAGGTAGAGAAACTGATATATACAAAGGTGAATTTATGGCTCTCAAGGATGGCAGTGACTTTTTAAATGGCAAATAGCAAATGTTGATAAGGACATGGGGAATTACAAGTATTGTGACATTGCTAATAGGGATAATAAATGGAACAGACAGTATGGAAAATAATTTGTGGATCCTTCAAAAACTTAAGCTTGGCATACTGCATGACTCCGTGATTTCACAACCAGGCCTATATACAAAGACACTGAAATGGGTATTTCTGTGAATGAAAACATACACAAACCTTTCCAGTAGCATTGTTGGTAATAGAAAAAGGTGGAAACAGCTTAAATGCCCAAAGAGTGAGTAGATAAAGAACATGTGATATAGCCACACAATGGAATATTACTTAGTTATGCAAAGCATTGGTACATTTAAATGTGTTATATGCATGAGAATGAATCTTGAAAACATCCTACAGAGTAAAAAACCCCAAGATATAAAAGATTACATATTCTATGATTCCATTTATAAGAAATTTCCAGAATGAGTAAATCCATAGAAACATAGAGAAAGTTACGGATTATCAGAAGTTGGAGGAGGAGGGAAGGGAAGCAATTGTTTAATACTAGAGGTTTCCTGCAGGACTGGAAACAAGTCAGAGACCTCTGAGGGAGCAGGCCCAAGCCAGAGACATCTGCAGGAACAGGCCTAAGCCAGCAACCTCAGCTGGAGGAGGCCTAGTGCAACAACCTCCACAGTAGCAGATACAAGGGAGTAACAACTAGTGCAACAACCTCCACAGTAGCAGATACAAGGGAGACACTGCTGAGGGAGCAGGCCTGAGCCAGAGACTTCTGCGGGACTGGGCTCAAGTCAGACACCTCTGAAAGAGCAGGCCTGAGTCAGAGACCTCTGTGGGACCCTGACCAAGCCAGGGACCTCTGTGGAACAGGCCCAAGCCAGGGATATCTATGGGAACAGACCTGAGCCACCAACTTCCATAGGAGCAGGCCTGAGGCAACAACCTCCATAGAAGCAGGTACAAGGAAGATACTGCTCAGGCCCGAGCCAGAGACCTCTGCAGGACCATACATGAGTCAGGGTAACTGGAACTGTGGCACTGACTGCACCACGAGGAGCAACTATCTGAGCCTTGGATCCACTGGCACCTGGAAGATTGATCACCAGAGACACAGCCCCAACTACACCAACCAGAGAAAAAAATGCATAGACAAGGTAAGAACACACTCAACACCACAAAGAGCAACACAACACCAACAAAAACTATTGGCTCTACAACAGCAAGACTTGAACACCCAAATAAAGATGAAGCAGAAGAAAATGACCTAAAAAATAACTTTAGGAGAATGTTTGAGGC
>LOJH01035554.1:4207-14231 GCA_001685095.1 Ellobius talpinus | reverse complement strand
AACCCACCAAGGTGAGAGGTCCAGGGGCAGGCAGTGAGGCCGGAGATGGAGGATGGTGACAGAGAAAGAGATCAGGAGATGGAGTGACACAGAGAGGAGGGGCACAAAAAGAACCAGGGAACAAGAGACAGAGACACTGAGGCAGAAAACACATGAAGGTGAAAGAGCAATAGAGACTCAAAGAAGAAGTTAGAAAGAGTAGCAGTGCCATCAGAGGAGAGGCGGAAGGAGGGCCGTGGACAGAAAACAAGAGAGAGGTGGAAAGAGAAAGGAGAGAAGGAAAAATGAAGGGATAACAGTCATGGAGAGTCAGAAACAATCGTAGAGGAAGCAAAGAGAGGGAAGGTAAACTGGCAGTCAATAGGGAGAAGAGACACTGTCTAAAAATGTGGGATTCTGAGGTCAAGGTGATGGTGGACACAATTATGAGCTGCCTTATCCCCAGCATGGTCCCCAACCCTGGGTTCAGCCCTTGCTGATCTACCCAATGGGTAGGGAAGGTGGTCTTGTCCTCAGTCTGTCTCCCACTTCTCCCTACAGGGGCAGGGGCAGGCCCTTCGACTCCTTTCCGAGCTATGTGTAGTAAGGCATGTTGTGAGCAGTGGGAATAGTGCCATGTGAGCTGTGGGGACAGTGCCAGAGAGTTCAAGGTCAGAGAAAGAAATGGGAGGAATAGGCACTGGAAGGCAAAGAGATTCAGACTTGGAAAGACTGAAGACACAGTTAGCAGTATGACTATAGGAGAAAGCAATAGTAACAGACACAGAAGGCAAGTCAAGAAAGATATAAAGACATAAAGAAATTAAAAGATACCAGATATGGTCATACATGGATGGATAAAAGAAGGGCAGGACACACAAATTCTTAAAACCATAGAAAGAGGGGGCAAGATACACCCTAGATGGCTGGGGAGACAACTCAGTGAATAAAGTATTTGCTGCATAAGTGTGAGGACCTGAGTTCAAATCCCCAGAATCCATGCTGATGCAGTAGCATGCACATCAATAGCCCCAGCGTACTTATGGTGAAATGGGAGGTAGAGAAGAATCTCTGGAAACTCACAGGCCTATCCTGGTGTATGCACACAGTAGAAAAATAGGAAGGGCCCCATCTTTAAAAAGGTGGAAAGTGAGGACCGACACCCATGTTTTCTGTCCTTCTCATATGTGTGTGCACGTACCCGCCCCCCACTACATAAACACAGAAAGATAAAATCTTTTTTTCAAAGGTCCATCCTAGAAGCATAGCAAGATGTAGGGAAAACACAGTCAGCCCTGAAAGGAAATGGAAGGAGAGACCCAGGGAGCCAGAGAATTAAAGAGATAGACATGAAATATAAGACAGAGGCAAAGGGTCATCACCCAGCTCTTAGTGTACCACATCCACTATAGCAGATGGGGAAACTGAGGTCGAACGAGAGTGGTGAGACTTGAAGTTTCCTGAAACAGACCCTTTTCCCCAGAGGGAGGATACCAGGGTGGGAACACCTCCCACCTGTCACTCTCCTCAGAGGAAGCCAGTAGCTTTGGGGTGATTTCAAAAGTTGGGCGGGGATGGCAGAGATAAGAAGTGTGGAGGCAGGGGTACTGACCCCTCATAGAGCAGGGAGGAACTAATGGGGCCCTCTGTCTACAGACACAACTAAGGTGGGGGAGGGGGTAAAGCCGGAAACCACGGGTTTCTGAGAAAGTCAGATGGCGAGATACAACAGATAGGATGAAGTTGGGGAGCACAGAAGGGTGAACCCCAAGGTCCTGAGGGAGCTGTCAAGGGGTCCAAGGGACCTTGGTTGCACACTTTGCCACCACAGAAGAAGAAGAAAGGAAGGAGAAGAGAGAATAAAAAGAGGAAATAGAAGGATGGGAGAAAAGAGAGAAGAGAAGGCTCATGGGAGGAGGAGAAAGAGGAAGGTTGGAAGGTAGAGAGCAGAGTAAAAGAGAAGGAAGGAAAGAGGAAATACAGAAAGAGGAAGAGAAACATGGCACATGAGACGGGAACAAGGAAGGAAGAAAGAGAATGGAGAAAGGAATGAGACAGATGACAGTGGAAACAGGAAGGGGGAAGACAAAAGAGGGAAGAGAGAAGACATGGAGGTGAGAGAGAGAGGACGAGGGGCGGGAAGAAGAGGAAGAGGAAAGGGTAGGAAGATGAGCAGTTGAGGATGGAGGGAAGAAAGACAAGAGTGGCAATCAGAGGAAATGGGGAAGAGCTCAAAGGAAGGAAGACGGGTAGGAAGTGAGGATGGAAGGAGAGACAGGAGAGAGAATGGCCTGAGAAGGGAGGAAGTGAAGAGGAAAAGAATCTGAGTGGTGGAAAGAAGAAATAGAGTCCTAGATGACAACTTGGAGAAAAAGGATTTCCATGTCTGACAACCCTTCCTGTCCTCACAGGTTAAACCCCAGTTTCTCCATGGATTTTCCTGGCCTAGGGGACCTGGGGGCCTCAGAACCCCTGCCACAGTTTGTGGATTCCACCCTGGTGTCAACACCAGATTCAGGAGGGTTCTTCTCCTCAGGGCCTGAGGGTTTGGATGCAGCAGCTTCCTCCACTTCCCCAAGCGCAGGCATGGCTGCACCTACTGCACTGGCCTACTACAGGGACACGGAGGCCTACAGACACTCACCAGGTAACTGCTGGGTAGTTGCCTTGGCACTGGTTGGGGACTGGTAGGATTGCCACAGAGAGCATTAGCCAGTTCACAATTCTACTAGGGGGTCATCTTGGAAATAGAAGCCCTGTGTATGAATGTACTGACCCCTTCCCCTGGTGACACCAGTACTCCTTTCTGTGTGCCCTACTGAAGGGACACTTTAAGAGGCAAGGTTGGCAGTATGTGTTAGCTCTCTTTGGTGACAATAGTCATTGCAATCCCAGACAGAAAGGGAAGAACAGTGTTGTCATTGCTACAGTGACCAGAGGGACTTAGAACCCAGGAGTCATCCAGGAAACTATTGTGGCTGCGTGGTGGAGGAACACACTCTCAGCACTCGTGAGGCAGAGGCAGGAGGAGCTCTGAGGTCAAGGCCAGCCTGGTCTACAGAGCTGGTTCCAGGACAGGCTCCAAAGCTACAGAGAAACTATGTCTTAAAAAAAAACTTGTGGGAAGATTGGAAACTAGCTGCCATGTTGGGACTGACTGACGGACACCATAACATTGATTACCCTTAGGTTTATTGCTGTCCTTCTCCCCCCTCCGCCCTGTACCCCTCTAAAAGTCTTTCAGGTGTACCCGCTTCTCAACTGTATGGAGGGAATCCCAGGAGGCTCACCTTATGCTAGCTGGGCCTACAGCAAGACGGGGCTGTACCCTGCTTCAACTGTGTGCCCCAGCCACGAGGATGGCCCTCCCCAGGCCCTGGAAGACCCTGATGGGAAAAGCAGCACCACCTTCTTGGAAACCTTGAAGACAGAGCGACTGAGTCCAGACCTCCTGACCCTGGGCACTGCACTGCCGGCATCGCTGCCTGTCAACAGCAGTGCTTATGCAGGACCTGACTTTCCCAGTCCTTTCTTTTCTCCCACGGGGAGCCCTCTCGTTTCTGCAGCCTATTCTTCCCCCAAGTTTCACGGAAGCCTCCCCTTGGCCCCTTGTGGTGAGCTCTCATAAAGAACAGGGAGGATGAGTTGGGCTAGGTAGCTCAAGGCAAAGTTAAGCTGAGTTAATGCTTAACTTTTCTCTGTTCACCCACCAGAGGCCAGAGAGTGTGTGAACTGTGGAGCAACAGCCACTCCACTGTGGCGAAGGGACAGAACAGGCCACTACTTGTGCAACGCCTGCGGTCTGTATCACAAGATGAACGGCCAGAACCGGCCTCTCATCCGACCCAAGAAGCGATTGGTAAGACCAGGGGTTAGCCTGACCTATGCAGATGAGTTCCAGCCCAGGACAAGAGGCCGTATTCTTCCCTCCTACAGGAACCCCTACCCAACTCATGTTTGTCCTCCAACACTTGCCCTCATCCTCATCCTTTCCCCATGGGGACACACCCATCCCTTTCCTATGCAGGAACCCTACTCTGATCTACAACTCTCATCCTTTACCTAGCCTTTGAGGCTTCAAACAGAAACCCTGTTCTCAAATTTGTATGAAAAACTTCACCCACATCCTTAAGTGGGCTTATTGCTTATGATGCACATTGTAATCTCCTTGGATGCCTTCCTACAGAAGGCATGTCTTCACTGAACTGGGCAAAAGGATTTTGTTTTCTGTGCTGGGGATGGAGTCCCAGGCCTCGTGCATGCTAGGCAGGTACTCTACCATAAGATTACACCCCCAGCTCCGAGATTTCTGTAGCTTCCCGAGAAATTCTTTGTTTTGCTTTGATTTTATTTATTTATTTATTTTTCTTGAAAGGGGGCTTTGTTATGTCGTCCTGGCTGGCCTGGAACTATGTACACCAGACTGGCTTTGAATTTGCTATGATCCTCCTGTCTCTGTTTCCTGAGTGCCAGGAATGTAGGTATGAGTCATCACACCTGGCTTCTTTCAAAAGATTCAGATATGTGGCCAAAGCTGAAAACCAGAGATGGAAGGAGTCTCACACAGATTATAAAATAAAGTCCTTGGCAGACAGTGGTGGAGGAGGCAGAAGTAGGAGTTCTGTGAGTTCAAGGCCAGGCTGGTCTATAGAGCTAGATCCAGAATAGCCAGGACTACACAAAGAAACCCTGTCTTGAAGAAAACAAAATAACAATATTAAAATCAAGCAATTTCCTTATCCTAGATAGGAATACTTGCATTCAGTGTGACTCCCACCCCTTTTCTCAGGCCCTGTAAGCCTCTGTCCCCAACTTCTACTTTTCCAGAGCTCTGATCTACATCCTTTTGTCCCTCAGATTGTCAGCAAACGG
This sequence comes from Ellobius talpinus, assembly GCA_001685095.1. Taxonomy (NCBI): domain Eukaryota; kingdom Metazoa; phylum Chordata; class Mammalia; order Rodentia; family Cricetidae; genus Ellobius; species Ellobius talpinus. The sequence continues at coordinate 9,380 of LOJH01035554.1, read as the reverse complement.
GCAGGCACTCAGTGCACTAACTGCCAAACGACCACCACAACCCTCTGGCGGAGAAATGCCAGTGGAGATCCTGTGTGCAATGCCTGTGGCCTCTACTACAAGCTACACCAGGTGACACTCTCCTTTATGGTGCTTGCTGTCCTTCCTCCACGGTGGTGTCCTCATCCACCTTGAACTCTCTCTCCCACCCAGAGTCTTCTTCCTCTGCCCTCCGTTCCGCTTCTCTCAGCTTTCTCTTCCCACGATTTATTTCTCTATTCGCTTCTCCTCACGCTCAGCCACTCTTCCCATCTCACACCTCCTTTCTGTCCTTCCCCTCTCTACCCTTTCTCTTCTTGCCACCTCCACTACCTTTCCCTCCAAGCACTAAGTCTTGGGTACCTCTTGCCAGTCTAGGAGGATATTCCAAGTTCAGGGCCTCACGGCCACATGTTTCTCTATGCTAGTGGCCCTGGGTACATCACTCTAGTCATTGAATTAATTCCGTATTCTTAAAACAGTGAGGTTGAGAGGATGTCCCTAGCCCAGATATATACACACAAAGGGCTGGAGCTGACAACGCTGTGGTCTCCCTTTCTCCAGGTAAACCGACCATTGACCATGCGGAAGGATGGAATTCAGACTAGGAACCGCAAGGCCTCCGGAAAAGGGAAAAAGAAGCGGGGCTCAAGTCTAGGAGGAGCAGGAGCAGCTGAAGGGCCAGCTGGTGGCTTCATGGTGGTAGCTGGTGGCAGTAGTGGTGGGAATTGTGGGGAGGTGGCCTCAGGCTTGACACTGGGCACCACAGCTACTGCCCATCTCTACCAGGGCCTGGGACCTGTGGTGCTATCAGGACCTGTCAGTCATCTTGTGCCTTTCTCTGGACCTCTGCTGGGATCACCCGCAGCCGCAGCCTCTTTCCCCACAGGTCCTGTGCCGCCTACCACCAGCACCACTGTGGTGGCTCCCCTCAGTTCTTGAAGGTACACAAAATGGCCTAGGCCTTGCGGCAGAGAAGGTGTCCCCCTCCTCTTTTTTTTGAGACAGGATCTCTGTAGCCCAGGCTGACCGTGACAAATTCCTGATTCTCCTGCCTCTACCTCCCAAGTACTGGGATTATAGGCATGTATTGCCATGTCTGACATTTTTTTCCTGTTTTTTGTTTTGTTTTGTTTTGAGACAGGGTCTCACTCTGTAGCCCAGACGGGTTTGAATTCCCTATGTAGTCTGGGATAGACTCAAACTTGACATCCTCCTGCCTCAGTTCCTGTGAGCTGGGATTCCAGGCATCTGCCACCATGCCCATTTCTTCCTCCTCTTAGAGCCCAACCCTACGGGCTGCAGACATCACCTTGCCTGTACCTTCAAAGATTTTGTAAAATAAAACCACCAAAGACCTGAAACTGGAGCCACGAGTTTGTGTTTGGCTAAATAAATGTCAGTGTCTGGTGGGGGTCTGGAGTGGCGCCTGGGCTCTTTGACGACAGATTCTAACAGAAGTGTATGAATACACAAGCCTGGAGGAGTCTGCAGTATAACATTTCACAACTGAAAATCACCATCCAAAAAATGTAACCGCATATATGAAGTTTTGTGGACAGCATCCAGGTGGTTCCATGTGTCTTTGTAAGATGGTGTAGGACTGGTTAATTGTGGATGAGGTGGTGTAAGATGGCAAGATGTCACCAAGCTGCAGGAGAACAGCTTGTAGAAATGTGTGTACCATGACAGGCGATGAGACAGGTAAGGTTGGAGTTGCATGGTTGTGCATGACTCTGGATGATCACTGAGACAGTGTGACATCACAAACTGGGCACAGAATCTGATGACTAAGCACCTTTGAGACACTGAGCAAGGACTATGTACGAGGCCCAGTAGTATGGCTGTGACAATGTACAACAATAAATTCTCTTGTTGCTGTTACAGAAGACCTGATAACAGTAACTTACACGGGCAAGATTTATTTTGGCTCAGGGTTTCAAATGGATTCCAATACATCATGGTGGAGAAAGCATTTTGGCAGCTCTCATGGGGGTGGGGAGGATCCGGTGATGATGACAGTCAGAATAGAAAAATAGAGAGTGACACTGGAAGCAGAGAAGTGCTATGACCCACAAAGGTCACCCCAACCCGTCAGGCCTCACAACCTCCCAGAATAGTGCCACCAGCTAAGGACCAAATGTTTAAAGATATGAACTTGTGTAGGACATTTCATTTTCAAACTGTACCAACATGTGTGTCTCTCTAGAACATCTTTGTTGCTCTGGAAATGGCAGTTCTTTCGCTGCCAGTGTCTAAATATGTACGAGTGCATGCACCATGTAGAATGTGCCATGGCACTGTGTGTCTTAGGGCTGACAATGGGAGCAGCTCTGTGTACATTCGTGGTGCTGTCAAATGCATACTTTCCCACTGTGAGTTAGGGGCCGTCCTCCATGGGAAAAGAGACAATACAATCTTCAGGAAAGGAAAGTGGGAAAGAGTGAATTACATTGAAAGCTCAAATGTGTTCCCTGAGCCTTCCTGGGAGGCATCCAGTCCTTAACTAAGCCTACTGCCCTATAGGGAATGGGAAGAATGAAGGGACGGACAGACAAAGCATCTTCTGAAACAGGATGTGGTAGCTCAAGCCTATAATTCCTGCACTTGGAAGGATGAAACAGGTGGATTGCCACTAGTTTGAGGCCTCATCTTAAAACTAAGCTCTGTGTGAAGGCTCAGATCAGTAATTCCAGGGTTTGGAAAGCTAGGGACAGGCAAGTTAAGAGTAAAAAACAACACAAAACTAGCATCTGGAGGCTGGAGAGAGAATTTAGCAGTTAAGCACAGCACTCTGCCAGAGGACACTGCTGGATCCCCAGCACTCACACAGTTTCTCACAGTTTTCTGTAACTCCAGTTCCAAGGGACCATACACCCTCTTCTGGCCTCCCAGGGCACCACTAGGTATGCAGGTGGTGCACAGACATACATGCAAGCAAAACACTCATCCACATAAAATTAAAATTAAAAATGGCCCGTGAATCTTATACCTGCTAGGTGGGGAGTACCACACTGCCAGGTACCTCTTTACACTCCTATTAAACTGGGTGAGCTGTTCCCCAAAATGAAATATGCCATTCAATTTATTAAGCATAAGTTGGGAGGATGGCTATAGAGAGATGTCGCAGCAGTTAAAAGTACTTGCTGCTCTTGCAGAGGACCCAGGTTTAGATTCCAGCACCCACATAATGGCTCACAAGCAGCTGTAACTCCAGTTCTAGGAGATCTGGTGACCTTTTCGGCTTATAGTATACATACATACATGTAGGCAAAAGCACTCATATGCATAAGGTAAAAATACATGTCTTTAAAAATAAAATATTTTTAAGGAAATTAAACACTTAGAAGATAATGTACTTTTAAGTTGGGAACATTCTAAGACAAGTAGGTAAAGTGATTCACCCAAGGCCATACAGTTTAGCATAGAGCTGGGACAGGTAATCTGGTCAAAGATTGTCTGGCCTCTTTCCTTCTAAGGTAGGTGCTAGAGCATCCTAAACTCAAGGTCATCTTGACTGCCTGTGAAGTTCATGGCCAGCCAGGGACATATGAAACCTTTCTTAAAAATAAAACAAAATAAATTAGGTATACAGGATATACCAGAGGAATTCTGGTGAGGATCCGGTGACGATGGTGTACCAGAAACCAGAGGCCTTGAACCTGACCAGTGACTCATTGCAATGAACATTTGCTAATAAGGCTGATAGGACAAAAGGGTATACATACTATATGACACATTGTGGCTCCCAATGCCACCAGGACGCATGAAGAGATGTTGGAGAGGCAGGAGAGGAGAAGCAAAGAGGTTTTTTTGTTGTGGGGGTTTTGGTTTGGTTCGTTCTTTTTTGTTTTGTTTTGTGTTTTTTTGTTTTAGTTTTTGTTTTTGTTTGTTTGTTTTTGTTTTTGTTTTTTTTTGAGACAGGGTTTCTCTGTAGCTTTGAAGCCTATCCTGGAACTAGTGCTTGTAGACCAGGATGGCCTCAAACTCACAGAGATCTGCCTGCCTCTGCCTCCCGAGTGCTGGGATTAAAGGTGTGTTGGTTTGTTCTTAATTGTGTTGGTTTGCTTGCTTGCTTTCTTACTGTGTTTTGTTTTCTTTGGTTGGGGGTGCTGCAGGGGTGAGGGGAGGAAATGGGGGGCTGCGGGGTGAGTGGAATTGGGGTGCATGATGTGAAACTCTCAAAGAATCAATAAAGAAGTTAAAACAAATAATTTACTGATATAAAATCATGAACATATATAAATTAAAACAATTCTTCAGTATACATACAATCTTATGGTTCATCAGAAAACAAAAGCAAATTTTCATACTAACAAAATATTTATTTATTGTTTTTGTTTTTTGAGACAGGGCTTCTCTTCCTGTATCCCTGCCTGTCCTGGAACTTGCTCTGTAAATCAGACTGGCCTCAAACTCACAGAGATCTGCCTACATCTGCCTCCCAAGTGCTGGGATTAAAGGTGCTCACCAGTACTGCCTGGTTAACAAGATATTTATTTTTTCATAAAGAATTAAATCTTGGAACAGGAAAGATGGCAGTTAGTAAATCATCTGCCTTGCAAATGTGAGGACCTGAGTTCAAATCCTCAAACCCATGTAAAAAGCCAGACATTGTAGTCTGCACATGTAATCGCAACACTGGCAAGATGGAGGGGAAAGACAAGAGGACCCCTGGTGCTCACTGGTCAGCCAGCCTAGCCTAGTTTGTGAAGTTCCAGGCTAGTAAGATGCCAGGTCTCAAACAAAAGGTGGGAGGTGACTGAGGAGTGACACTAGAGATTGTTCTTTGACCTCCACACACATTCAGACGAAATCTTGGCTGAATACTTGAAACTGTACAAGTATATCTTGATTTTATTATATCTTGATTTTATTATCAATGCTGAGAATGCCACTTCAAATAAATATGTAGTGCAAAATGCGAGAATTATATTTAAGCCTGGTCTAGCAAGATGGCTCAACAGGCAGGGGTGCTTGATGCCAAGCCTGATGTTGAGTTCAATTTGAGGGGGCACACATAATGAAAGGAGAAAACTGACTCCTGCAGGTTGTCCTCTGACACACACACATACATGCACGCACACACACACTAGTTGTAATTTTTTTAAATATTTATTTATTATGTATATAATATTCTGTCTGTGTGTATGCC
>LOJH01035552.1:0-15736 GCA_001685095.1 Ellobius talpinus | reverse complement strand
AATCATACAGGTAGTAAGAAAAGGAACTCACAGACAGAAGGACCTCCCACACTATGTATACTTTATTTTTTTTTGTTTTGAAACAGCATTTTACAGAAACCAAGATGACCTTGAATTTCTAGTCCTCCTTCCCCTATCCCCAGATTGCTGGAATTACAACTGTGCACTGCCATTCTGGCTTTCTGAATGATGGACATCAAACCTGGGACATTGTATATGGTAGGCAAGCTAGGCAAGCACTCTGTGGACTGACTCACACCCAACCCAGTCACATGCATCTCTTAGATTTCACTACGTTCTACTTATTCCTGAAGCCTCATTTCCTCACTCTGTGGTGACTTCAAGACATAGGGTTTCAGTTGCTGTGCTCTGAGTTACTTCCCTGTGCTGCTTCCTGAGTTACAGCAGCTCCCAGGACACCAGTCCTCCAGCTGGAGAATGCTGTCGCCCCAGAACACACACATGTGCAGAAAATTATCTTCAGGTGTGGGACTTTTGTTTATGCTGCATTTGTTTTACTCTGTGAAGCTGTGATACTTGGCCTGTCTAAAATATCTGATGGTCTAGTAAAGAGCTGAACAGCCAATAGAGAGGAAGGAGAAAGGGTAAGTGGGCCTGGCAGGCAGAGAGTATAAATAGGAGAACTCGCATAAAGAAAAAAGGGAGGAAGAGAGAACAAGATGAGGATATCAGGGGCCAGCTACCCAGCTACACAGTAAGCCATGGAGAAAGAAGCAAGCAAGATAAGAAGAAATAGAGAAGGATAAAAGTCCAGAGGCCAAAGATAGACAGGATAATTAACGTCAAGAAAAGCTAGCTAGAAACAAGTCAAGGTAATGCTTGGTATTTGCAGGAAAGAATAAGACTCTGTGTGTGATTTATTCAGTAGCTGGGTGGTGGGCTCCAAAAGACCAAAGACCAAAGGGAAAAAGAGTAGGAAAAACAACCAATAGCAGTTTGGTGTTCCAACGTGTGGCTAGAGTAAAAAAAAAAATCAACAACGTACACATACCTTTCCATTTCTCTAGCATATCTAATATGTATTGATTGCAAAGGATGAGACCTACCAAGTGCAGAGTCATCCCCTACAGAGCAACTAAAGGACTCAGTAGGTGACTATCATTTAACAGGAAAGTCACAATGGCACTGTGAAAATCTCATGGCTGTGAGAGTTGCTCCTTTTAGCCCTTCCTGAGTGTGTGTGTGTGTGTGTGTGTGTGTTAGAGAGTGTGTGTTGGGGAGAGTCAGAATAATAACTATAACAAAATGTATTATTTCTTCTTTGAATGTGCTGTTATTTTGTGGACTATTCAGAACAATTTTCAGGGCCAGAGAGATGGCTCAACAGATAAAGACAACTGTTACCATGCAAGACAGTTCAAGCATAAACCCTGGGACCCATAGAATAGAAGGAAAGAAATGGAATTTACAATGTATCCTCAGACCCTCACTTATATGATATGGCATGCTCAAGCACACACACGCACATGCGCACGTGCGCGCACACACACACACATACACACACAGGCCCACAGTGTAATAAAACCATTAAACAAAGCACTATTTCCATTCATGCTTGGAATCCCAGCACTTGGGAGGTTGAGGTGGAATCCAGAGTTCATGGACATCCTTGGGTGTATGGCAAATTTGAGGCCAGCCTGGGCTATACAAAACCGTGTCTCAAGTAAACAAAAGAACTAACTCCAATTGCTGTGAGATGCCCTTCTGTATGCTGTGAATATGTGTTGCTCTCATTGGTTGATAAGTAAAGCTACTTTGGCCTATGGTAAGGCAGGATAGACCTAGGTGGGAAATTCAAGCAGAGATACATGAGAAGGGTGGAGTCTGGGAGACATCATCCAACCACCCAAGAAACAACATGCCAGTAGACCAGTAACACCATGGCCAAGTGACAATACGTAGATTAATAGTATGGGTTCATTTAAATGCAAGAGCTAGTTATTAATAAGCCTGAGCCATCAGCGAAACATAAGTAATATTAAGCCTCTGAATGGTTATTTGGGAGAAAAACCTCCAGTTGGCAACCAATTCTCTTCAGCTGTTCTCCAGGGACATCTAAGGTGTATTTGTAGATGCAATTTTCCAGCTCTCATTTTCTCTTGCACAGCCTTGTGGACACATTCTTTTGGCTCTGATATGGTGCCCTCCATTTGTTTTTTCTTCCTCTGGTTGCTGCTGTAATAGTCTTTGTTGATGGTTCTCAGTTCAAATTACAGCGTCCCTGGCTCACTGCTCAGTATAAGTTATATACTAGTACTGGGTGTAATGGTATAACACCTTTAATCCTAGCAGTTGGGAGCCAGAGACGTGCAGAGCTTTGGGAGTTCAAGGTCAACCTCAGCTATCTAGAGTGTTCCAGGGTAGCCAGGGGGCCTATAGAGTGAGACAAAAAGTCAAATACGCTGCCGATGGCTCACACCTTTAATCATAGCACTCAGTAGGCAAAGGCAGGTAGATCTCTGAGTTTGAGGCTAACCTGGTCTACAGAGTGAGTTCCAGGGTAGCCAGGGCTACATAGAGAAACCCTGTCTCAAAAAAATAAAAAAAGAGAAAGTTATATTCTATATTCTATACATCTGCAGTGCTGAAAGGGGTGTGGGCTGCTGAAGATGGTTACATGTTCTTTTTCTTTCCTCTCATTCACAAGTAGGTAGAGTGTGGTTGGAAACAGCATTCTGGGCTTCCAGAGTCTGGGCTGTTTACACCTTAGAGCTTCCACTTGAAACACTTACTCTGGAGTATTCCAGGTGTGACCACGAAAATCCACTGTACCTGGGCCACATGCTGTGAGGTCACCCCAGTGAACCAAGTGGAGAGGCTGAGTGGAGAGAGAGAGAGAGAGAGAGAGAGAGAGAGATAGGAGAGAGAGGAGGAGAGAGAGACAGAGACAGAGAGACAGAGAGAGAGGAGAGAGAGACAGAGAGACAGAGAGAGACAGAGAGAGAGAGAGGAGAGAGAGAGAGAGAGAGGTCTTTCCATGCACCCAGGGCTTCACCTCAATCCAAGAATCCAAGTACTATGCCCCAGAAAAAGGAAACCACCTCAGTCAGGTCATTTAAGCCCAGCAGCTCTGTGGCGTTTTGAATACGATGGCTTCCATAATCTTGGCTATTTGAATACTTGGTTTCCAGATGGTGCATTTAGGAGGTGTGGCCTTGCCGCAGGAAGCATGTTACTGGGGGCTGGCTTTGAGGGTCTAAAGATGCATTTCATGTCTAATTTGATCTCTCTGCTTTGTGTTCACAGTTTACGATGTTATGAGCTTTCACTTCTGTGCCAGCCATCATTCCTGGTACCAGACACCTCTGCTCTGGTGCCGTGGCCTCTAACTCTCTCAGACTGTCAGCCTGAATAACGTCCCTTCCATAAGTTGCTTTGGTTGTGGTGTTTCCTCAGCATTAGAAAAGCAATTAATAAAAGACCTGTCCCAGAGAACTGAGGGACCACATGAAAGCTGAAACTGGAGCCTCAGAGGCACATGCCGCCATCCTTTCTCTCCCCACCCATTTTAGCCACCTGATGGGCAAATCACTGACTGATGGCTAGAATCACTGTTTTACCAAATTGTGAGAATAGCAAAAATATTATTGCTTTATGTAATTGCTTTATGTGTTGCCTTTTTTTTAATGACAGGGTTTTGTGTATGCCAGGTTGGTTGGCCTCAAACTTATTATGTGACTGAGGACCACTTTAAACCCCTGAGTGTACCAGGAGTTACAAACTTTTTGAAAGAAATAATGATATTCCAGAAAGAATAAGAACTAGAACTCACTCTGTAGACCAGGCTAGCCTCCAACTCTTGGAGATTTGCCTGCCTCTGCCCCTCTAGTGCTGGTATTAAAGGTTTGTGTCATTACATACATCCTAACAATGCAAGTAAGTGACAAGTGGGCATGAAATGCACATTTTGTAATCCCAGCACTTGAGGCAGGAAAACCTGGAGTTCAAGGATGGCCTTGGCTACATTGCTGTATATTTTTAGGCCCTTCGAGACATTCATTGCTCATCCATTTTTGATTTAACATCCTTATGACTATTGAAACATTCAAAATGTATTCTAGGAACACTGAAAAGCCAAGCAGCTTATCAGATAACTTTTGAGGCTTATTAGTAGGGTTTTCTCTGGTTTGCTGTAACCACCTACCTGTGTCCCTCATTAGTCTATTTGGTGAACACACTGGTTTCTCTGTTCTGAAACTAATAATAATCTCCTGTAATCACTTCCAGAGTGAAGCATGGCAACTTGAATCTGTTCCCAGGCCATGGCCACTCAGACTCAGCTTCAAAATGAGTTCTCTTTTGTTCTTGTAGCAGCTCTTTCTTTGGACTGACAGCTCCCAAAAATGACACAGAGACTTTTTATTAATTATGAAAGCTTGGCTTTAGCTTAGCTGTTCCCAGCTAGCTCTTAAAACTGACATTACCCTGTTTATATTAATCTACTTCCTGTCATGTGGCTCATTACCTCTCCTCAGTACCATATGTCCAACTTTTTTGTGTCTGGCTGGAGACTCTCCTATGCCTCAGATTCTTTCCCAGAGTTCCTATTTCTGCCTGGAAGTCTCACCTATCCTCTCCTGTCTGGCTATTGGCCATTCATCTCTTTATTAAACCAATCACCTTAGGCAGGTGAAGAAGAACATAGTATACAAAAAGATTATCCTAGCATTTCCTCCTTTTAGTCCAATAAAATGCTCTTTCTCTAACATCAATAAACTATGACAATAAAAACAATTATCAGGTAAGAATTACATTCACAATGTCCAGTCCATTTGTATTTGGCAACTTTGGAGAGAGTACTCTACTATCTGTCCTATCTTGGTGAATCCAAAGTTTTGTAACTAAATTACTTTCTATCCTAACTTGCGTTACCAACTTAAAAATATCTTTTTAGACCTTAAAACTTTTTCTGAGATAAACAACTTAAGCTTTTATGTCTCCCTTTATAAATTTTGCATATCTTTTGTGAGTTTCTTTTCTAAATTTGATAATATGGAAAACTCTAAAACTATGGCTATGTAGTCTTCAACCCCATCAGAGGCTTGAGAAGGACAAAAATACTACCTGAATAAACAAGAAGTGCAGAGTAAGCAACTTCCCAAACTACAGGAATGGCATTTGGCTACCTGGACAGTCACCCAACACCCTATAGGCCCAGAATATCTGACAGACTTTTCTGTGAAACAGTAATTTTGTAGGACTGTTATACCTTGTTTTGGCAAAGTTCAGCAGCTGACTTTTTTGCATCTTGATTGTTCAATTTGAACAGCATACTCATACAGCAGTTGAGGCAAGGGAGGTTTCTTGCCCAGTGGCTAGTTTTGCCACATTTAAACTAACTCTATATGGAGGTTCTTTGATGCCTACATCTTCTTTGAAGTAGATTGGTGCTGCCAGGAGCAGGTGTGTCTCATTGTTATGAAAAGCATCATGTAATTAAAAAAATCTTAAATGCAACATTCTGTAGCTATCTGGTGTTTGAAGACCAGCTATTTATTTAAAATATACCTCTGTTTAACCTTTAAACATACCTAACATACCTATAAGTTTGTTATAGGTGACTACTAACTTGCATTTCTTAATTATCCTAAACAGTTTGCCACAGCAGTTTTCAAGCACTAGACTTTACCATTTTAAATGAGTTGCACCTTAAACAAGACTAAAAACACATATACATTATGCTGTAACAAAATAACCTTAAATTTGTATCATATACAAAAATCTATACCAATGTAAAATATTTGAGGCTAGTAGTTGCTTTTTAGCTTAATAGTAGGTTAATTAATTTACCCTTTTATCCTATCATTTCAATATTCCCTTTTTTCCCCAACACTAGGTAGGAGAGAAAGAAGTAAAGAAAGTAAGGAAGTAAATAAAGTAAAGAAAGAAGTAAAGAAAGAGTAAAGAAAGAGAGAGAGAAATTCCTTAATCTAACCTCCTTTATTTAGTTTCTTCCCTGACCATGAACAATAATAACTTGCAACCAATGCCTCAGGTGACAACAAACATCTATGATCCACTGAGCGACAGAACAAGCAAACAAATAAACAAACAAAAAATACCCACCCCACCTCTTGGGACTATGAGCATTATGCTCTTAAAATTGCTTCCTGCTGTCTGGGGGCAATGGCATCTTTAGGGGACCCTGAGAAAACTGAGTCAAGTCCTGGGAGAGTTAGCTGTATCATTTGTTATTCAGTTTCTGTGTAATGGGAAAGTACAAGGCTTTACTGAAGTCCTGGCTCGATTAGTCTGTGGGGCTGGACCATTTTAAACCAGCCACTTTGAAGTTTTCCTAGCTGCAGATTTATGAGGAAATGGCTATTGAGGCATTTGGTGAGGCTGGATCACCTTGGTTACTTGTCTTCACTGGTCCTTTGCTTCTGAAACACACAAACATTTTTATTCTTTTTATTGAATTACATATTTTTCTTCATTCCCCTTCCTTCCACCTCCATCCCCTTTTTCCCTCTCACATGATCCCCATGCTTCCAATTTACTCGGGAGATCTTGTCTTTTTCTACTTCCCATGTAGATTGAATATATATATGTCTCTTTTAGGTTTTTTTGTTGTTGTTGTCTAGGTTCTCTGGGGTTGTGAATTGTAGGCTAGTTTTTCTTTGCTTTATGTTTAAAAGATACTTATGAGTGAATACATGTTATATTTGTCTTTCTGAGTCTGGGTTACCTCACTCAATATGATGGAAAACACATAAACTTTTTTTTTGACAAAGATTGGCTTTAGCCATACATAAAATAGTATCAGATTCCGAAGTCAGACAAATATTAATTGAATCTCTTGCTTTTGGAAATGCTAATTCAAATAAAAAAAAGCAAAAGAGAAAAAAAGGGAAAAAAGACAAAAAAAGAAAATGCTAATTCAGAATGCAAAAGGGTAGTTGGGGCTTCCTTTAAAAACAAGTTCAGCATCAATAGATGAATGGGTTAGAAATACAGCTGATATTGGATCTCATACTTATAATGCAACTTTAACAGTAGAGGTAATCTCTAAAGGTTTTGAGAAAAGCCAAACCGTCAAATGTCTTGGCTGTGGCAAACAAGGTCATTTCAAGATACATATATATATCTCCATTATCATAAGTATGGAACATGCTGTGTGCACAGATCAGCTAAAGATGATTCTCTGCTCTACATTTGAGCAGGTAAAAGACATCTGTCAACTTTATAAGTCTATTTGGTCTGCATATCCAAACTGTAATATAAATCTACATCCATGCCATAAAAGGATGGCATGTAATAATAAGTCACAAGGACTCTGTATCCAACAAGATTTATGTCTCATCCAGTCTCATAGTTGTTCCCATGTAGAGGGATCAACATATAAGTTACCTATTTTGTAGCTTTTCTTGGTTTCTTCCTTCATATCTATAGTTAAGATTTTCAGGAAGTCTCCCCTGGTCAAATCTGATCTTTATTAATTTTGGAGGAATCCATAGTTTTTTGTTTTTTGTGAAAACAAAGGTCTAACTTCTTTCCCAGTGCAACTTATTCCCTGACTTCCATTCTGAAGTTAAGACATCCATAAAATAAATAGACTGGCTTAATTCAGTAGTTCCCCCCCACACAATCCAATGTTTTTCAGCAGGTGTTAGTTTTTCTCATTAAATTTAAAAATTTAAAGTTAATAAAGCACTATGTAGCCTGTCTCTAGGGGTCTTTGTTATCTCTTTCTGTTTAATATGATCTCTTTTTAAAGGATGATTGGATTTTTCTACAATTGCTTGTCCTGTAGAATTATGTGGTATGCATATAATATGCTTTATTGTTGCAATATGCAAAAAAACCCTTGTTTCATTTCCCCTTGTTGATCTGCATTTATTGATGCAATGTCATTCTTTCTTTACACTCCAGAAAGCTGGGGCCTTCATTTTGAATTATATCTAGAAAAAACAATATTTCTAGGAACACCTTACCTACAATCCCTTTTGAAATGACCTATCTTGCTACAGCCAAGACACCTGACAGTTTGGCTTTTCTTAATACCTTTAGAGATTACTTCTACTATTAAATTTGCATCATAAATATGAGATCCAATATCAGCTGCATTTCTAATCCATTCATCTATTGATGCTGAACTTGCTTTTAAAGGAAGCCTTCACTACCCTTTTGCATTCTGAATTAGCATTTTCAAAAGCAAAATATTCGATTAAAATTTGTCTGACTTCTGGATCTGATACTATTCTATTTATGGCTGAATTCAATTTTTGTCAAAAAACTAATGAAACCTTATTTTGGGCCTTGTGTAATTTTTAGTAAATCACTCACACCTCTTTCCTGATTCTTCAACCTTGTCTCAGTCATTTAAAGCTACTACTGAACAAGCCAGGAGTGGTGACCCATGCCTTTAATCCCAGCACTTGGGAGGCAGAAGCAGGCAGGTCTCTGTGAGTTTGAGGCCAGCCTGGTCTACAGAGTGAGTTCCAGGACAGTTAGACTGTTTCACAGAGAAACCCTCTCTTGAAAAACAAAAATAAATAAATAAACAAAAAGTTTTTAAAGGACATAGTGCTGAGGCATGATCGTCAATTTCAAGTTGCCTTAGCAATTCAGCATATTGGCCCTCACCTAGCAATGGGTCTTAGAAAACATTAATGTCTCTAGCCCTATTTCATTGTTCTGTGACCCTAGCTTTTTTTTCTTACCATGTTCGCTATTGTTAGTGAAGAGCAGCTTCCAATATTGCTGTTGCCAAGTCTCTCCAGCCTTGAGGGATAGTTCTATTCTGAGTTGCCCATGGATTTAACATCTGCTTCATATAGGGTGAATGCCTACCATATCAAACAACAGCATCCTTAAATCTCCTCAAATCTGATATTTCTATAGGAATCCATTTAAATTCCTTAGAACCTTGTGGGTACCTATCATCTGCTGGTTATTCTTGTGTCATAGGTGATAAACTAAGGTTGGTTTCCTAATAACTTTGGGCTGCTCCTTTTCAATTTCATTGCAGTGGTGCTGTAGGTTCTTGTCTAAATTCCTCTGTCTATGTCTAAGTGTTTTTCTTATTTTCATTAGTAGTTCTTTCTAAGGCTTGTATCTTATCAGTCAAGTTTGTCTTATTTTCATTAATAAGTCTTTCTAAGGCTTGTATCTTAATAGTCAATGTTTCATGTTTGGCACAATTACCAAACCACTTTTTATATTTGGCACAAAAAATCACTATGGCTATTAAGGATAAAATATGAATTGCCAGATTGATAGTAGTTACATTTGGCATTATGTCAATCCCAGCTAAGTCATTTATCCTCTCATTTATTGCTTCCCTTTTTAAGCCATCCAAAGTAGCACTACACAGGGTCCTAACACCCTATATTATGATATTTCCTATCCTTAAGTTGGGAAAGATTTTTCATTTTACTATTACTTAACTCTCTCCTTAAGGATTTCCCAGGAGTCCCACCAAATCTGATATCTTCTGAGTTTTTCTGTTGTTGGCATGATTTTTGTGTGGTTGTACCATGATTTGGAATGCCAAATACAGTTGGTCTTTTAGTTTAGGCTTGGCATTAGTTTAGGCTTATTCCCACCTGGGTCTTAGAGCTTACATTAACTCATTTATATTAATCTACATCCTGCCACACGGCATTACCTCTCCTCAGTACCAAATATCCGACTTTCTCTGCATCTGGCTGGGGAATCTCCTGTGCCTCAGATTCTTGTACATCTATCTCTACCTAGAAATCCCTCCTATCCTATCCTGCTTAGCTGTTGGTCATTCGGCTCTTTGTTAAACCAGGCAGAATGTGCCTTAGGCAGGAGAGAAAGAACAGAGACATCTTTACACAGTGTAAAAAAAAAAGATTATCACAATTTATTGTCTTTGAGATGAAAGCTGTGTTTTTACATGGACAATCACAGAGAGATAATTAAATTTTAATGTATATGTAAATTTTAGGGGTATACAATTTTATTCTTTACTGTGAGCATTTGTTTTTTATTAGTTTTTAAAATTAGCATACAAAGTTATGAGTTTCATTATGGCATCCTTATAACTGCTTTGTTGATTTTTCTACTCCCAATCCCCCATCTAATCCTCTCAGGCTGATCTCTCCCTTGCTTCATTAATTCTCCCTGTTCTTCTTTCTCCTCTTCCTTTTCTTCAGATTCCCATCATAATGTTCCTATTTGGGGACTGAGCCTAGCCTTTAAGGGCTGAGCCATCTCTCCAGTCTCATTATGCTCTGCTTAATTGTGATTATTAAATCAGCCCTAATGCTGGTAAAAACTCTAACCTGATGTTTACGGTGTCACCTTCTGCCTCTTGGCTTAGTGGACTGACAAGCAGCATGGATTTAGCTCCTTCTTCATCACTGAGGCTGGAGAAGACTTAGGTAGTAGGGTGAAGAACATGGCATTTATCTGTGTGTGGCGATGTAGCGATTTCTGTCCCTGAACCTTACTGTACCTGAGTGGATGATTAGTGAGTGGCAGGTACTGTGTTGACTTTCCTGTGGATGTGTGCATGACAATTTTTGGGGATCATGGGAAAGAGTCTACCTGCCCTAAGCAAATATTCCACAACATACCCTCCCATAGACCTCTCCCAGCATAAACTTCCAGGTAAGCTTCTCAGTCAAAAGACCTCATATCACAGATACCCCCGAAGAGGTCATGTCTTCCCACCTACACTCAGCTGGGAGGGACATAGACCACAATACCTAGCCAGACAGAAAAAAGTGACTGAGCAAGAGTGGATCTCTAGAAAAGAGCTGGTGTTGCCAGGGTAACCAAACAAGCCCTAGCTTCTGCTCACCAGCTGATTTCTTATCATTTGTACAGTGGTTCCTGTTGAAAACTTTCCTGCAAATTGAATATGCAGAATCGCATGGAAGCTAATCCTGAGAGACAGTCATTCCTTATGCTAGAGATATCTTGTATCTATTCTTACCCACACATTCTTGTACAATAATGAGCTAAAGTAGCCAGACGAAAACGTCACAGCTGCCAAGAACACAGCTAAAGATTTAAAATATAGATAAGCAAAACAAGCTGTATGTTTAAAAAGAAAACAGCTATGGAGTTGAATAATTGAATAAATTGAACACTGAGCCTTGGTTATTAAGAAATAATTTAGGTAAGGATATGGCTTCCCTACTTACCTACTCTGCTATTCTCCATTAATGTGAGACATCCATTCATATTTGTGAGTTAGTATTTAATTTCTTTTGTGGTTATATTTATTGAAGGGCATAGTTTTCACCATTAATCCCCACACCCCTTTAGTGACCAGTCCCATGAGTTTTGACAAATTACATGGCTATGGAATGAAGCCTAGGGCAAAACACTGTGTTTCCGTCACTCACTCCTTCCAAAATCCTGCCTGTTCCTAGAATCATTCCTTTCTTAGCCCAAGCAAGGATTGACTTTCTTTATAATATTTTTGATTTTTTTCCATAAAACCATACAGCTAGAGGCTTATTGTCTATGTCCTTTTGAATCTAGGTTCTTTTTCTCATTGTCCTTCTTAACTCTGTCAACTTGATACAGTCTAAAGTCACCTGAGAAGTGACTCTCTATTGAGATTTTCAATATTGAAAATATTGAGCAGATTGACTTTTCAGTGTGATTTGGGAGATTGTCTTGATCATTAATGGATGTAGGAGGTCCCAGCCCACTGTGGTTGGCACCATTCCCTAGGTAGGTAGTTCTAGGCTGTTTAAAGAAGCTAACTGAGTGTACTGGGTAGTTTTGTGTGTCAACTTGACATAAGCTGGAGTCACCAGAGGAAGGAGCCTCAGCTGAGGAAAAGCCTCCATGAGATCCAGCTGGAAGGCATTTTCTCATTTAGTGATCAATGAGGGAGAGCCTAGACCATGGTGGGTGGTGCCATACTTGGCCTGGTAGTCCTGGGTTCTATAAGAAAGCAGGCTGAGCAAGCCATGGGAAGCAAGTCAGTGAGCAACACTCCTCTATGGCCTCGGCATCAGCTCCTGCCTCCAGGATCCTGCCCTGCTTGAGTTCCTGCCTGTCTTCCTTCAGTGATGAATAGTGATGCTTAAGTGTAAGCCAAATAAACCCTTTCCTCCCCAACTTTGTTTTTGGTCACAGTGTTTTGTCACAGCAATAGAAACCCTAATTAAGACACTGAGCATGAGCCTGTGAAGAAGTCTTCAAACAGCATTCCACCATGATTTTTGTTTCAAGTTCCTACTTAAATTCCTGTCTTGATTTCTCTCAGTAATGAGCTGTAACCTAAAAGTCTAAGCTAAATAAATATTTTCCTCCTGGTGTTCTCCCTTTCCTCTCTTTGAGACAGGGGCTATGTTGCGCTGGCTGGCCCAAAACTTGCTCTGTAGATCAGGCTTGCCTTAAACTCACACAGATCTACATGCCTCTGGTTCTAGAGTGCTGAAATTAAAGGTGTGTGCCATCATGCACATGCATAGATGTATATATTTCCAATAAGCATGTTACAAAAAGGTTCGCAAGGTGGCTCAGGGATAAAGGTTTTCTCTTAATGAAGTTATGCATCTGTATGTCAATTGTACCATATCAATAGAATGAGGGTTCATCAACAGTTTTATTCCTATTTTTCATCTTTAGAGAAATAAGCATTGAGAAAATTTGATTACATAAATATGTAGATAAAAAGTGGAGGGAGTTTTGTTACAGCTCTGCCAATCAGTTCTTGGAGCACTGAGTTATTTTCTAAAAATCCTAGAGTCATCTTTGTTGAAAACTGGTTTTAATGAGTTGTCAGCTTGGAGCTCAGTAAAGCCTTCCAAGACTGTTAAGCAAATCTTTGTAACTCATCTGACTTGCAATGAGCTTCCTCTTCTGAAAGGCGTTCATTTAGCCAATTACAAGGAATTCTATCAAAAAGCATTATAAAGGTAGGGTGCTATCTCAGTAGCAAAAAGCCTTAGGAAGACTTATCAGGGAGTTAGTGATTGCCTTAGAGTTTTCTTGCTGTGAAAAGACACCATGACCATGGTAACTCTTATAAAGGAAAACATTCAATTAGGGCTGGATTACAAAGGTTTAGTCCATTTTCATCATAGTGGGAAGCATGGTGACATACACAGACATGGTGCTGGAGAAGGGGCTGAGAGTTTCAGATCAGCAGGCAGCAGTTCAGACAGAAGTTTCTGTACTGTCTGGTCCCACAGCCGTTCAGTCCCAACAAAACACACAGAGGCTTATAATTATTTATAAACTTGTTGCCTATTAGTTCAGGATCATTATTAACTAGCTCTTACAACTTAAATTAACCCATAATTTTATCTATGTTTAGCCATATGGCTTGGTACCTTACTCAGTGAGGCATTCTCATCTTGCTTTCTCTGCGTTTGGCTGGTGACTGCATACTGAGCCTTTCCTCTTCCCAGAATTCTCCTAGTCTGGTTGCCCTGCCTGTACTTCCTGCCTGTCTACTGGCCAATCAGCGTTTTATTAAATCCCACAGCACAGCAGGAAGAGAAAGTGACACCGGGCCTGGCTTAAGCATCTGAAACCTTGAAGTCCAACCCTAGTGATATACTTCCTCCAACAAGGCCACACCTCCTAATATCACTCCCTGTGAGTCTCCTGGGCCATTTTCATTCAAACCACAATGTTAAGTTTCAAACCTGGGACAAACAGCTGAGGTGCCTAACATGTCAAAGCAGACCTGGCTGCCAGGTTCTCCCAGCATCCTTCAGTCCCTACCTGGTACAGGATATGACTAGCATACCCCACCCTCTTTCTTGGACTTTCCAGTCCAAGGGCTGTGCTGCTCTTCCCCCTGAGGCTTTTTCTTATACAATCCAGACATTTTTGTTAACCTCTGCTCCTTTACCTTTAGCCTCCTAACTGTTGTACCTGTGCCTTCCCCTCTTCCCCACATGGCCCAGCTCAGTCTGGTCATGTCCACTCTGGACTGTCCCAGGTGTCCCTGCCTCTGACTATGCTCTCCCACATATCTGTAATAAACTTTCTCCTCTACCACACCTAGGGGCAAGTCTTGTTCTTTCCCTTTTATTTCTTCTTTTTGTTCACACCACAGTGATAGAGATTAGTGGGGGCAGAGGCAAGACGATCAGAAGTTCAAGGCTACCCTAGACTTGTTAGCAAATTTGAGGTCAGTCTGAGCTAAATGAGACCCAATCTCAAAAACACAAAAAGAAAAGTAACTCTAACTTACCCATCAAGTTAAAGGAATGGACATTACCTACTCAACTCCCCCACCCTCACCCCAGGAAGTAAACAAGTCAAATTGATTTTTTTTTCCTTGAGAAATGGTTTCAATATGTAGTCCTGGCTGGCCTGGTACTCTCTGTGTAGCCAAGGTTGGCTTTGAACTCACAGAGCTCTAACTGCTTCCCCCTGGAGGGCAGCTGGGATTAAAGTCAAGCCCTACCACATCCAGCCTGAAGAAAATTTTGATTATTTAAGTTGGTGTCTAATAGCCTCTTGAAAATTAGTTGGGTGTGGTAGTGCAGGGCTGTAATACCAGCATTGAAGAGGCTGAGGCAAGAGGATCCTGAGTTCAAGAATAGCCTTGACTACCTAGCAAAGCAAATTAGAGGAGAACTATTGTACTATTTGTAATAGACACACATTTAACTTCTTTCTTCTTTTTTTTCCTTTTGGCTATGTTCGCTTACCTTTTTGAAGTATTTTTTAGTAAAATACAGACATGATAATGTCCATACAAACTGCTTCCACTACAAAGGGAGAAAGAGGTAGTTTATTCTTGAGTCAAATATGAGTGATCATTGTCTAGGAGCAAGGTTCAGGTTGACCTGAATAACATGTTCCCACATGGAAATGTTTTCATGAAATTTTACAGACACAGAACAATGGAAAAGTACAGTCAAGGCATCTTCATATATGTAGGTGAGACTATCTGCTAGTGAGAAAAAAGAAAAAAAAGAAAGAAAAAGAAAATGTCGTTTATTGCTCTGAACCCCAGGCAGGGGAAGCAGGGGCTATGTATTTTGGTTCTCTCTGAAACCTTTAACAAAGAGCAGCAGCTTCCTCTCCCTATGCCCTGCTGTGAGGCCACAGCTCTGAAGCTGGGGTGGGGGTGGGAGGTGGGGGATGGGGGTGTAGTTGAAAGTCTGGAGGTGTGGGGAAATATGGGAAGCCAGGGAAAGAAAAGACAAAACATTCTTTATTCTGGTGAAGGCAATGGCCTCCGGTCTCAGGGACATGTTTACACAAAATCACACAAAGGTGGCACTCTGCCAGGGATGATTCATAGTTATAAAACAGACTACATTGTTGGGCATATGTGCTACCGGTTGACTCACGGTTCCCCGGATATCCTGTGTATGCTACCTTTAGCACATTCCGGATATCTACAAGGGTACTTTGTTGTTTAAACCTCTTTGTGGCCCCATGGCCTTCAATTCCCTTCAACTGCCTTTCAAAGTTTTTCTTCATTATAGTTATTTCTTCAGAACAGATTTGATGTCTTACAGAATATTCAAGCTTCTGAATGTATTTGGTTGTTTCTGCTTGATATATTTTTATCACTATTATTAGTCTCTCACTCTGTGTGTGTGTGTGTTGTGTTATGTGTATGTCTGTGCATGCATGTTTGCCTGTGTGGGGACATACTTGTGTGGGGGTGGGGGTGCAAGGCCAGTCTGGAATTCATGAAAACCTTCTCAAAAACTAACAAACAAACAAACAAAATAACCAATACATGTAGTGAAAAGGGGAGAGCAGGCCTGCTTTTCGTCCCGCCCGGCTCCTGCACGGCTAGCTT
>LOJH01035551.1:0-15736 GCA_001685095.1 Ellobius talpinus | reverse complement strand
AAGAGATGAAAGGGAGGCAGAGAGAGGACGAGACGGGAAGGAGGGAGGAGGAAAGGGAGAGGGGGAAATGAACTACCAGCCTAAGTACCCACCTCGTCACCAGGCAGGGCTATGAATTATTTTGCCTTTATCTAAAACACTATTAAAATATTTAAAAGAAGTGTCCATTTCAGAAGACGATTATAGAAACTCCAGAAATGATTGACGTCCCAAGTAACATGAATTGGGTTGTTACACAGCCCCACAATGACTTTTCTGAAGCGGATAGCATTGAGCTGGAAGCATAAATGGAGAAAGTCGAAATTTCAGGAACTAGAACACACACGAAGGCACCATAACTGTAACTAAACATCTCTCTTACTTTGGCCCCAGGTCGATTTCATGTGGAAATCATCACTTTGCTGACATGTTCTCCCCTTCCTGTCTGCTGGGCTCAATTCATCCATCTACGCTCTTCTTGAATGCTTTACACTTATCAAGGCTATCAATAAAGTTTTATGACACTATACAAAACCTTTCACAACGTGCATTTTAATCATTTGTGGCTTTCGGCAGCATATAGATTAATCATTCACAGGATGTGTGTTTTCTTTCTGAGCATCTGCCTGTGCCATGGCATTTACCTGCTGGGGCACTTGATGACTTACACCAGCCCTGGGCAAGGATGGCCCTTGAACAGCAGAGCACATTCGTCCACTCACTGGTGATAAAAGAGTGAAAGGATTCCGGCTGCCATCACTCTGCTGCCTGCGGTCCCAGCACCCAAACTTCAGTTGTCTCTCTTTAGAACCAGCGTCTGACCTCCAGCTGTCAGGGAAAACAGTCCTTGGGATGAGCCAATGACATAAAGAACAGCACACAAAAGGTGATTTTTAAATATGAGCCTGTATAACAGGGAACGTTCAGAAAAATGGTGTTAGCAAGATACGGACATCTAAAGGCAAGACACCTGCCAAATTCTAAGCTTCTGTGAAGGAAAATCCTACAGTACAACTAGCAAGACCTGCCCATACACGGGCTACATGGAAAGAATGGAGATTAACTTCCACACAAGGCAATAACACTAGGTCCTAAGATCACACGGATAATTAAACTTCCCATAAGAACTAAAAACATCCAATTACTTTTAGATCTGGCTATACTTTATTCATTTAAAATATTATGACCCTGAAACCTCCACATAGAAGTCCCAGGTAAAAAAAATTAAACTACAATAAAGATTCTGAGCCCCCATAATCACTGGTTTCCCTACTCATGCTATTCTCACGCACGCAGCAGATACCCCTGGATTAAGGGAAAGCCGAAGGCAGAAATGTTGCCCATAACACGCTCTCGTCTCTCTGAAGTCCAATCAAGGCTGGATGTATTAAATTTTGCTTGATTTTTCTCAGATGTGGTTTGACATCCAAGACACCCGGGGGCCTATCTCCTAAAGGTGTAGTATCACACAGAATCTGAGCTTGTCAGGGGTCAAAGACAAGTGAAAAATTAGTCATTGAAAACTCTCATTCTAGAGGGAAACAGGCGCCAAGATGCTAAATGATCTCTCCAAGGGACATTCACATTCAGGCTCAGAGATCAGATCATCTATTCTTAAGAGTTGCATGTCTTTTCACGATGCTTTGAAGAGACATCAGTTTTCAAAGCCCCCCGCTGTGCATTTTAGCATCTTCATAGCGTCATGCTCCGGATTACCTAAATCCCTACCAGAGACTAAATCAAGGAAAACAGATCTCCCCCCCTGTGTACCTCCTGGTTGAACAGGAGACCCAGAATCTTGATGGGCTCCCAGCCAACACATTTGGTTTACATGGCCTAAGTCACACTCCAGCAGGTTTTTAATAGGGTCAGACAGAGGTTAACAAACCTGTGCCCTTTTGACTTTGGCCACACAGAACTCTTACACAGTATCACGTAGACTAGATGCCTGAAGTGATGACTCAGCAGTGTGTCCTGTGTGGGAGGCACCTGAAGGAGTTCTGCCAGCATTTGTCAGCAAACCTAGAGCCCTGGCATGGTGGCACATTTCCATCTTCATATTGTTACAAAGCATTACCTTTATAGAAAGCAATACCCACTAATGTAGTGGCAACACGAAACAGCACCGTCAGCCTGGCTCATCCAACCCTGCCATTGTCTCCCAGAAGAGTTCTGTGCCTTTACACAGATCAGGTGACAGGGTTAGAAACAGCATCCAGAGGTGCTCAACCCCAGTCCACCATGTTCCTTCTGCTCACCACCATGTTTCTAAAGGGGGCAGATTTTCAGAACGCAAGTCCCATTCTCTAGCTATTAAAAGTAAAGCAAAGAGAACAGAGCTCCTGTGGAATGAATTCTTGACCACCTGCTTACAAGTGTCTTGGTACCAGCAATACATCTCTAGCCTCTAATATCTCTAGTCCGTCATCTACTAAATAGATTCCAAACTTCCAGGTAAGACGGCAGACCCGGAGCGGCCTCTACCTGATCCATTTGAGAAAAATCAGCATGAGAGAGACTTTGTTTCAAAGAGAAACAGAAGGAAAAGCTTTGGAAATTCACAGAGGCAGTAATGGAATGACTGAAAATGCAGAGAAAATGGCAGACTATGCACTAAGAAGTAACACGGGGCTCCAGGTTTGGGGCTCCCTGCCTGCGGAACAAAAACAGAAACTTTCCCCAAAGGGTAAGCTATGCCATCCTGTCACAGGGACCCACAGACCTGTCCTTGAGACAGACCCATAGTGCTCACAAGGCTCGGATTCTCTTGTGAGTTTTCATAAGATGGTAATTAGAGAAGAAAGCCATCCCATGACTTAAACCATGGAGTGGAGAGTATCATCTTGAGAGTGGACTCATTGTTAAAACCAGGGCACTCTGAGAGTTCAAATAGAGGCTGGAGCCCAGGGACAAGACAGTTCTGAGAGGAAACTGTGGAGTGGGAAGAGAATAATTAGGAAGGGGGATGAATAAGAATAAAATATAACGATAGTTATGTTCAAAACATCAAAATGAAACCAATTACTTTGTATGCAAACTTAAAAATTTAGCAAAAATAGATGGGTAAAAGGCCATCTTAGAACCTGGATGATGTGACATGTTCTTTATTGGACATTTTATCTTTTCTTTTGAATTAATATTTATGAAACGTGCTTAAGTTATACAATATTATGTTACAGGGCACATATATAATTAACAGGTGATACAGAACAGCAATTAAGATATCTACCACCTTGCACTTCTTCTGATAAACACTGTGTCTGTTCGGAAACTGCAAAAAGATTGGCAAGGACACAAATCTTTCAGAGGAGTAGAAAGCACTGCTGGAAGTGACCAATTCTTTACACGTTTTCCCTGGAAATAGTGGAAATAATTTCTCACAAGATTATAAATATGAATTTTAAAACCAGCTCATTAGAATCAGTAATGAAGGAAGGAGGCCAAGATATTTGCAAATTAGATTTTTATATTTATTAATATTAAGCTTTGGTTAAACTAAAAAGAAATGTCTTACTTTTTCCTAAATTAGGAATCCAGTTATCAAAATGAATCCTGAACAATCATATCACTTTGGTGGATTTGATAGTCTGGTAGGTTGTGACCAGAGGATACTTGTATTTGGGGATTTTAGATGGATTCTCTGGGACACAACTCAGAAGATTGTTCCCATTAGTAATACAGTCTATGTTCATTGAAAGACTCCACACAACACCTCCAAATGCTAGTGGGAAAAAAGGGGGAAATAAAAGACCTACTCACAGAAAAAAAAATGAATATATCAGATCTCACACATGCGAGAACAGGCCATGTGGTGAGGAGTTTACCAGCAAGGCCCCATTAGATTTGTCTGTCCCTAAGTTGGGTGATAATATTTCCAAGGTACTTAAATGTCAATATTTTTTTATTTAGTTGGTTGGTTATTTTGAAAGAACACTTGAAGAAATTTTGAAAATTCGCTTACAGCTATAATGCCATATATAGCAATATGAAGCCATGTACCGGACAAAATAATTAGAAAATTACTTTTGTAAGCTTTTTCTCTTACTTAGGAAAAATGATAGCTAGTGGAGAACATTGGAAGAAACTAATTTAAAGGTCAAACCACAATATCCATTTATAATTTCTTGAAGCAGATTAAAAATAGTTTGTCTTCTAATGAATTAAACATTTTATCATTCTGAAATGGTATTTTTTTCGAAATGGTATTTAATATCATAAATTTTTTGAAAAGGATTGTTCACAAGCAACGATAAGTTCAAGTTGGGCTGGTCCATATATAGACCATTTAGATTCTATTTGTGATGGTAAATTAATGAGGGAGATTGTACAATATCCTGCAAGGTGGCTCCTAGGAGCCTGCCATGCTTCCTCTTCTCTACTAGAGGCAGGAAATGTGCTTCATCCCTTTGGGAGTTCGGGATAAAGTGCATTCATTTGAGGGGCAAATGGTGACATCAATCACCATTTACTACCAAGGGAAAAAAAATCCTTCAGACACGAAAGTCCAACAATGAAGAATTTTGAGAGCTGTTACTTGGATTCTGTTTCACAACTAAATGTCATGACTTAGTTTTATCTGAAATGACAGAAAATAGGGGAGGATTGTCAAGACTTGCCCAGTAATCTCTGCCCAGACAGAAGAGGGTAGAAACCATTTTCTTTCCTCCAGAAAGCTGTTATTTGTGGACAGCCATCAAATCAGTAAGATTTATGTAGAGGTGCTACATACACACAATGGAACTCTATTCAACTAAAAAGAACAATGAAGCCATGGGAGATGTACCTCTGCCCCTACCCGTGATGGCTGCTGCAATCTGCACCATTCTCCAAGGAGGTCAAGGTGGCAGTCCATGCCAGGCAACAATTCTCCCCTGGACTTACTTAGAGCTCTACCAGAGAGCAACACAGAGGCTTGCACCAGCAGTAAGAATCATAAGCAATGGAAAGGGTTGATCAATGTCCCCAAGGACTTATGGGGTGAGAGGCATAAAAGAAAATAAAAACAAGAAACAAAACCAATCAAACGAAGAGGGAAAGATTTTCTATATACACATGCACGTAGGCACACACACGCATGCACAAGCACACACACACACACACACACACACACACACACACACATGGATGCACAATGCACAGTACAGCAAGCCGTGTTGGGACATTATGAGGTGAGGTAGGGTCACTTCTTCAGTTACCTGCCATGATATTTTTTGAGTCTTATTCTCTCATTGAACAAGAATGTTAGTAATTTGGCCAGACTGGCTGGCCAGTGTGCCCTAGAGTTCAGCCTGCTGTCTCCCCGCTGCTGGTATCACAGGGCACACACCTCCACATCTGACTTTAAAAGTCAGTGCCATGCTGTTTACCCACTGAGCCATCTCCCCAACTTCTGCTGTTCCCTTTAAAAAGATCATTACCTAATGTTATGTGTGTGCTTGTGGGCCTGAGTGTATGTGTGTTCTTCATGCATGTGGGCACCTACGGAGGTAAGCATAGTGCATAGGATCCCGGGGAACTGGAATGACAGGGAGTTGAGGATGCTGATACGGGTGCTGGGAACAGGTCCTCTGCAAGAGCAACAGGTGTTCTTCACCTCTGAGCCATCTCTCTGGCCCTGCTACTGTTACCTTTTAACAATACTACTTGGAGACTGGAGAATGTTAGTGTTTGGAGGGCGCTGGATCAGAGTCTAACTGCTGACCACACTGCTCTAAGGAACTGCTGCTGTGCTTTGGCCAATTAACTTCAGAGTCTCCCAATTCCCTTATTTTTGCTTTGTTTGTAAAACTACAATCAAAATATCTCTCATTCCTGTGGCATCCAAGTTAAAGCTTGAGAACATTTGCTTCTCGCTACCATAGCTATTAATCCCTGAGAGGGTTCCTGCAGTAGGAAATCACTTAAACAGACTACTTTAATATGAAGTTTCCTTTCCAAAGAACACAACAGATGAGCTCACATTTCCATAATTTTAATCCAGGGTAAATGACTATTCCAAATGACCCCTATTCTGACCTCCCAGAGCTCTACTTTGAACACTATGTAAATTCCACTTAAACTCTCTCCAAAGAAGCCACACTCCCCCTTGTGCATGAAGGTATGACACCTAAGGGAACCCATGAAGCCATCTCTTGGCACTAATTAATGTGGCGAGCAACACAGCAAATCTGCTTCCATTCCAGTCTGTGTGCAGAACAAGAATGAGAAAAGAAGTTATTCCTCTTAGTGGGCTTAGGTGATGCCTCGTCACCGTGGCTATGGGGAGACCTGTTAGGGTCCAGCTAAGGTAATCAGAATGATGGGACTTCCCAGGGCCAGGCCCCAAGTAATGCCCAGATAATAGTAAGGTCACAGAATTGTTTTTTGCCTTCTAGCTCCTTTTCCCATGTTATCCATGAGTTCAAAATATTGAATAAAACTCATTTTCTCTTCCACCTTATGGTACACATTATGCTGAAACAGTCCAGAACACACTATCCATACCAAGCATTAGGACTTAGCTAAAGGAAAACGTTATAGGTCAGAAGTAAGCTGGACTCTCAGTTCATTGCTGTTACCCTTTTATGTCCACTGTCCTGGTTAATTTTTGGTCAGTTTGACACAAGCTAGAGTCATCTGAGAAGAAGTAAGTTAGAAGTAAAATGCTTCCATCAGATTGCCTATAGGCAATTCTGAAGGATGTTTTCGGAATTGATGATTGATGTGGGAGGGCCTAGCCCACTGAGGACGGGGCCTAGCCCACTGAGGACGGTGCCACCCCTGGGCTGGGGTCCTGCACTCTGTAAGAAAGCAGGCTGAGCAAGCCACTGGGAGTCAGCCAGTAAACAGTGTTCCTCTATCGTCTCTATTTCAGTTCCTGCCTCCGGGTCCTGCCTTGAGTTCCTGCCCCAATTTCTCTCAGTGATAGACGGTTGGCTGTAAGGCGAAATAAACCCTTTCTTCCAGGGTTGCTTCTGCTCATCGTGTAACCAGGATGCCTGGTAATAATTTTAAAGTAAAGGCTTGTCTTTCTCATACCCAGTTCTGCTCATGAGTTGGAAACAGTATGTGAAAACTATGCCAAAACTAACCAAGCAGCAACTGACAGATTTCTCTGGAACATTTCTCCAGGACCTAAAGTACCCTAAGCATGAGACCCCAGCAAAAGAATGATGGGACATTTGTCCTCTTATTGACCTTGATTTGTTCTTCCCTATTCGAGAGCTTCTCTCTCCTCTCTACCACCCAGAGGATCAATAAAACCAGCACACTGGAAGCTGCATCTGCAGTCCCCATTCTCTGGGTAGTTACCACAAGCTGAACTGTTATTTAACCATTATTTAGCTCTACTAAAGCAGGGCAAACGAAGTGAACGGATTTATAACGAATTAGTGACAGCTTCCCTTACAACGGATGGGAACAGATATTATGAACTGTCACTCATGAGAAATGAGGCTGTAATTTAGTCTCCTAGCAATGGTTGGCAGATTTCTCCCAGTGGGACTTCCCAGAAGTCATTCTGTTACAGAGAGAGGGGAAGAGAACCAATGGAGGAAGGATTATTGTAAGGGTCCGAGAAGCCTTCCAGCAGAGAGAGGCTTAAAGGGGCTTCTGGGAAGGTTATACCTTTAAGAGAAATAGGTAGACCATAATCACATCATGCTACAGGTGCAAGAAACATGGTTGCAGAGCATGTTGGCTTGGTCAAGAAAACATCTATAACTTAGAAAACCCAGCTGTGGAGGTTGTCGCTCCATGGCAAGGTACTCGTCGAGAATGCACAAGAGGCTATGGGTTTGATGGCCAGAACTATAGGTGTGTGGGAGACTGTGGAGGGGACTTACCTGCAAATCATGTCTGCCACCTGGAGGGAACCCTTCCACATGGGGAAAAACACAATGACTTGTTGAGTGTAGGATTTCAGAAAAGGCATGAGTGGCGAGAGAGACCAAGCGGGACACAAGATGCTAGTGTAATGACTGAAAGCTTGCTCTAAAGAAAAAGACGTGGGGTGCTACATAAGATGCGGGGCAGTGAGTGGCTGGGAAGGTCGGCAGGAGACAGCAACATGGAGTTTGTTCGAGTTGCGTCTGGAGAATGGCTTCCTGGATAACATTAGTGAGGGAAGACTTTCCTACACTGGGACTGCAGGGAAGAGCTTGGGAATTTTACACAAGATTGTCCTGAGTGGACGGAATGAATCTGAGAGCAGTGAGAGCCACTGTGTGCAGAATCAAGGAGGACACGTCACAGTGAGAAACTTGACACCAAGGCATTGGTCAGAATTGCCATCCTGACAGCCTGAGGACTATTGTGAAATAGCTCAGCAAATGAAGGCACCTGCTGTCAACCCTGGTGACCCAGGTTCGATCTCAGGGACCCACATGGTGGAAAAAGAGGGCCTAGTCCAGTAGCTTGTCTTCTGATCTCAAACTGCTATGGCATGTGAGCACCTTCATTTTACACACACACACACACACACACACACACACAGACTAAAAGAAACAAAATATAACACAAATATTTGACATAGTCCGCCTACCCCTCACCTTATTTGTATAGAGTCGCGGAGTCTCTGCAAACACTGCTTTAAATCCTGGCACCTTGAGGCGGTGCTTCCAGAGTGGGCTAGGATGGGGAAGCCAGGGGACTTCAAACTGACTTGTTTATTTATTTGCTTACCGAGCTAAAGATACCCATCAGTAACTATTCCAACAGTCTAACATAGGCCGGCCTTTGATTCAGAGCTGCAGCCAAAACAAGGGCAAAAATTTCTGTGAAGTGAAGCAGAGGACAGCACTGTGAACCCCAACTGCATCTTCCCAGGGTAGGTGAGAGAAACGTGTAATCAACTCGGCCTGCTGTTCTGTGTGGGGGCTAGAACTCTGCTGTTCCTTCTTTGTCAGGGGATCTCCGTTCTTTCTCTCCCTATGTAGGTTGATGTTTCCATGGAAACATGCTCTTTAATGCTTCTGAAATCACGGTGCATTTATACCATTAACTCTTTGTTTACTAGGGCAGTTTGCAGAGAGACATTCTAACCCCTCAGGAAGGTAAGTAGAGATATTAACATCTCTACTTCCTGAAAACTTTTCCCAAAAGGTAACTGACACCTGTTGCCTGCCCTTGTCATCAAACGGTATCTCTCAACCACTTTAGTTTTGGCTCTTGCCTCCACCATTCTGCCGAAATATTTGGCAAAGCCATCAGCAACCAAAACAAGGTCTACAAAAGTAAAGTTAGTAGCCTTTGCTCTCATTGTGCTCCTGAGGTAGCTTCCGGTGCTTGATGCTATTGAGCATTTGCTCATGGGCCTTTGCTTTGCATATTTGTTGCTTTAAGTGTTATCTTGGCTTTCTTTTTATACCTCAGGCTAGACTTCTCTCCTCTTATGTTCATTTTTGAGCGGACACTCTCTCTCTGCGACACTGGAGACATAGCTAATCGCTAATCAGCTCCACATCATGGCTTTGGAATCTGTCTTCCAGTTCTCATCTGTCTCCTGATGTTTAGTTCAGTATTTCTGCTGGGATGCTTGCCACAGTGATGTCAAGTCAAGCTTATCAGGACCAGGCCCAACACGGGTTCCTCTATCATTTGGTGATGGCAGCAATGTAAGACTCCAATCTTTAAAGAGTTCAAATTCTTGGTATAATTTGATATCACTTTCTGTTTCAATTCCTTCCTTACCATGTGAATGAAAAGGACAAACTGACTGTTCTTAGGAGCTATGTTCCTAGAACCAATAAACTCAGTTAAAAAATGCAACAATATTTCAGCATTGTGTACACAATTTGTGGATTGACATTTTCTTTCTTTTCAGTGTACAGTTGCAGAATTCTGTCTCTCCGAGGTAAATTAATCTCCAAGCTTTCTAACACAGAAGTAAAATTGCTTGGAAGCCATATTTCAGCTCTGGCTGTGCCATTAAAAAGTCCAACAATGAATGCTATCATTTATTGAACACATGCCAAGCTCTGTTCTGGGTGTTTTATGTTATTTTAAATTATCACAGCAATGCTATAAAATAATAGCATATATTATATGCAATTAAGTAATAGCTATGCTATAATGAAGCCCGAGGCTGTTGGCAGCAGGATTGAATCCATCCACTTCCCAGTAGTCCCAAAGCTCACGCTCCTTCCACATAGCCTCACACTGAGCATGGCACTGTCAAAAGAAGCAATGGTCAGGAGAGAAGGACACAAAGAACCCAGAAACTTCTACCATGGTAGAGCTAAAAACCTAAGCCCAGACCTAAATGTCTTTACAGCCTAGGATTTTAGCATTTCTGTTACCCCTAGCAGTCACATCAGATGGTTGTCTTCAGGCTGGCACCATAGTGAAGACCTGGAGGGAAGAAAACCAAGCTTCTGGTCTCTCCTCAGCTCCAAGGATGAATGAAGTCACAGTGCTGGTTAGTAGACAGAGAATAATAAAAGAACTTAATTCTCTGGGGGCTGTCAGTCTGTCACCTGTCACATGCATAAACCCCTCAGACATGAAGAAAAGGAATTAATTTGCCTTAGAAGAAATCAGAGGACAAAGCAGTAAGCTTGACTGGACTTAGGGGAGAATTAATTCTCAGCTCGGGCTCTGGGAGGAGGTCTGTTAGAAAGTCATCTATGGCTGCGTTCCTGGAGCCTTTGTTAAGAGACGGCCAACAATAGCGAGGGTATTTATCTGGCTCCGTTAAGATTGGAAAAAGTTTATCTTGGTTTGGCACAGAATGTCCAAGTTCCCAAAGGACTTAAAAATATGATATTAAAGTCTTTCTGGGAGCTATAATAAAAATCTCATTTATTCTCAATAGTGGCCGCAGACCCATACTTTGGGTCTGGACCATCAGGTGCATGAATGGCTCTGTGCTTCTGAATTTGGATCCCACTGAAGACTGGTTCTGCAGAGTGTTGCTTCCTGTCTGATGCTATCCTACAGTTGTTTTGCTTCCCTCCTGCAGCTGCATCGCATCTCCTCACCTCCTCTGCTGTCTGCTCCTGCTGGCCCCTCCCTCTCTAGCCCCTAGGACCCATAGAAATTCTGTAGTTCTAGCCTGGGAAGGCAGAGACAGAGGACACCCCCCCCAGCAAGCTGCCTTGTGAGAGCAGCCATGCTGGTGAGTGCTGGGCTTGATTGAGAGATCTCTTTCCCTTATTTCTTGGGCACTCAACACAGGCTCACACACCCTGCCAGCTGTTCTTAGCTACCAGCTCTTCAATATGACTGAATTCCAGTCCTACAGCTCCCATCTTTATTTTTCCCCATTTCCATGTATGCGCATATGTGCGTGTGAATGTATGAATGTCTGCATTGTGTGGATACATATGTGTGTATGTGCACATGTGTGCTCATGGATGTGGAGGCCTAGTGTTAATATTGGGACTCTATCTCTATCTTCCAGTTTATTAACTGAGGCAAGGTCTCTTGGTCACACCTAGAATTTACTGCTAGATCTAATTTTGCTAGCTGACTTGCTCTGGGGATCCCCCAGCTCTGCCTTCTCAGATTGGAATTACAGACTGGCCACCACACTTACCTGGCATTTATATGGATCATGAGGATCTGAATTCCAGTCCCCAAGCTTATGCATCGGCTGCTTTAACCGTGAGCCATTTCATCAGCCCTACACATCCAGTCTTGAGCTCATCTAATCCTCCAGGTTTATCCCTTTCATCCTCAGACCCAAGTCATGCTCACTTCCCTTTCCCCCATGACAAACTTATGGTGCCTGAAGTGAGGCCGATGTACCACTTCCTCATACGGGTTGACGGCCTAATTTTCCTTCCTCGAGTTCTTGGATTCTTATTAAGCCCTTGAAAGGGGGTCTGGCACATAGTAGGTATACAGTAATGTCTTGCATATGTCCCTTCCTTTCTGTCTTCATCCTATTGAGCCTTACCATCTCATATGCAGGTTTCTCAAACAGCGTGGATGTTGGAGGTCTGTCTTACATCATCACCCTATGTGCCCGGATGCTTACAGTAGACTTCTTAGTGCTTCAGCAGCTATTGCTTCTAAACCTCCTGCGGGTCCCACTAGCCGGGGTCAAAGCTGGCCTTTCGTCGGGGCCTCCACGTCTTGGCTGCAGCTGCACGTTTGTGATTCTCTTTTGTTCTCTGAACCTTCGCTGAAGCCTAGGGCTTCTTTGCCATCCCTGAGCATCACATTTGTCTGCATTTCTACAGCTCTCAGCTCTCTGCAGTGTGAACTGATCCTGCTTACCGGCTCTGACCCACCCTGTCTCCCTTCTCGACCACGCGTGCCCCTTCCTGTCGTCCCTCCCTCTGCCCTCTGGCCTCTCATTTCAGTATTTCATATACTGTTCCTATGACCCATTTTATTCCTGGTAGCTACTTAGCTTTTCATGTCTGTGTCTTGTACTCTACGACAGACAATGCACTGTTCAAACAATTAAATCTTTTCCTACTATCCCTCTTGCAGAATCTAAATTAGCTCCGTGCTGGTGCTAAGTGTTCGATA
Source organism: Ellobius talpinus (assembly GCA_001685095.1). NCBI lineage: Eukaryota > Metazoa > Chordata > Mammalia > Rodentia > Cricetidae > Ellobius > Ellobius talpinus. Next base: position 3,298 of record LOJH01035551.1, on the reverse strand, counting down.
AATACCTATCGATTTGTTAGAACTTCTATATGACTAGCCTGGAAAGTATCTCTCATTACTTTCTGTCTTCTACACACACACACACACACACACACACACACACACACACACACGACACAGAGAGAGGGAAGGAGGGAGGAAGGGTGAGAGGGAGGAACAGAGGGAGAGAGAGGGAAGGGGAAAATGACTACATTATTGATTTTTAGAAAAGAATGAAGTATCAAATTTTGTTTTCTAAATATAATGAGACAAAATATAGGCTGATGACACTCTTGCACAGGTCCTTTTAAAATGTCTCCTTTTTCTGTTTTCCTCATTAAATTGCCCCTAAAAACAACTCTGCCTGTGAGAATCACATACCTCACTTGAACCCCAACCTTTCCCATGTTCCTGGGCCCTCAGAGAGAGCCCACATAGAAATAAACACAATTGACAGTCAATGGGAAGTAACAGGGACCCCTGATTTCTTCTGAGATGTTTTGTTCTACAAGAAAGAAAAAGAAATCAGGTTGTATTTTGTCTTTTCAACTAAAGTGGCTGACTGATGAGTTTCTTTTAAGTTTAGAAAATCAAGGTATCTGGAGCACATGTAAAAGTTAGTATCCTTTTTATCAGTTTAGGAAATAAAGAAATACAATTCATTTTGCTCATGACATACTGGTGAGATGGCTTTTTAAGGAAGAAAACAGGAAAAAGAGGTGTATTTGTGTATTTATTTCTACTACCTTTCTAATTATTGAGGAAAAATAAAACTATTCTTAGTATACATAGATGAAAACATTCGATGTTTACCTGGTTCGGTACACATAGTTACAAAATCTTTCCCTTCTCACTATCCACCAGTGACATAAATCACACAGGAGGTGGAGGTAAGTAGTTAATATTCATACTACGACCTTCTTCATGTTTGGACCAAGCCCTGATAACCCAGCATGTCAGTATCTACAGAGATGCCTATGGGTTAAAGCAAATAACAGACAAAAATAATCTATGGATATTTCACGGACAGGCAATTAGGAGCTGAAGGCAGTTCAGAGCTCTGCTTTCCAGAGAGCAGCAGGACATGAAAGAGTCCAGGTGGAAATCAGAAAGGTATGGTTACTAAGTCTCTCTCAACCTCAGCAAAGACTTAATCCCTGGGAAAGTAGGCCGGAGTTAATTTGATCAACCCTTGCTTGGATCCCCTCAGACTCCCTGGCACCCAGCATAAACAAGGGATATTTAATATTTGGAGCAACTTTCTTCCCTTTTCTCTAGTCACTACCAGGCTCTTCTGATTATATGAAGTTAAAAACACGTTCAATAAGAGGATGAGGAAAATGGCAGCATAGCTTGAAGAAGTGTGGTGTTTGATGTCTTCAATTAGAAAGAAGTTTGGGTTGAGTGTCTGGGAGGTAGAAACGCAAGCGAACAAGCACACACCGGAGAGAAATGAAGGGATGGAGAGAAGATGAAACAGCCTGCAGCATGCTGGGTAGCATTTCCATGGCAACCACATTGCACATACAGAGAACTGCCAAAATAAGACAAGATCCAAGTAGGTAGGTGTTGTAGAAAGAGGAGATAAGGGCCGGCCCATGAAAGGAACCACCTGGAGGAGATAAATTACCTTGATCATTTCATGCTTCTCGTTTCTTTTCCTGACCACACCCAAGGCTCCAGCTGGAGGGAAAATGCCCCGAAAGCATCGCTGTTGCCAAATCTAAATCTCACCCAGGAAAGGTCTCAGGATGGCAGGCGTGAGGCTCAAGGAGCCCTAGCTGGAGCCAAAGAGCAAACGTATGAATGCGGTCCACAGCCTCCCTGTGGCTATTCATGTGCTCTCTTGACCCTTTATTTCAATCCAGTAATCCACACAGAAACACAGTTGTTTTCATTTTCCGGGTCCCATAAGGAGGGGAAACTACATTGATGGGGATGTTACCGAATGTGTCAAGTTAGGTCCTGCCAAGACAGACACCAAGTCCTTATCCAGCATTAGTGATCTAGGCTGTCCCTTAGTAAAACCTATGCCTGTAGCATACAGGGAAGGCTACTGGAAAACATACTTAGGATGTCCCTGGAGATGGCAGATTGTCGGAGATATGGTTCCGGGGCCAGTTTAGATTACCCGGCTTACACATAAACGGAAGCATGGGGTCTGTCGTAGTTCACAGTTTCTCCTTCATACTCAACTGAAAACAGTTAAGATCTCCGGAGCTGTTGGAACTCCTCCAGAACTGCATCCTGACACCATGGCACAACAAAGCATCCCTGGAATGTACATATTGGCATGCCATAGCCCCCTGTAGGCTTACTTCAATAAATTGAGCTGGGTCCCTGATGCATACTCAGTGAGCCTCGTGAGCACGTGGATCGCTGGACCCTACCCCTGAGATGAGGACTCAATCATTATTCCCCAGACAGAGCCCAAGAATTTTCCTTGTAGAGTACTCCTGGTAGTTCTGTGGTGTAGATGGTCTGTCAACCATCAGAAGGGGCACACATCACTCCTCTCCTGCCCTAATGACTCTGCTGCCTGTGGCTCTTTTCCTGGATGAGGAGAGCCTTTTCTCCAGCCCAGCAATGGCAGAGTTGTCAAACCTGACAGAGAATTGTGCCCAGGAGGCTCATAATTCAGGGTTAGAAGAAAACCACAAATCTGAAAGCAGCTCCTGTTGTCTGTGACTCACATCTAACAGTGTGTGGTCTCAGGGTCACTGGCTTGTAAGAGGGGAAGAGATGAACAGGGAACAGGAACATAAAGCTGAGAAGGAAGAGAGGAGTCAGTTCTTAATGTTCTGAACCAGAACTAAGGACTCGCAAACCTGCCTATCTGTGTACACTCAGGGGCTCTCCTTAGGGTAGAACCTTGCCATGGAAGCCACAAGCAACCATAAGAACCGTTGACACCATTAAATCTGTAATTTGGCTCTCTTGCCTCTCCTCAAAGTGAAATTCACTTGGTAAGGCATGTGACAGGGGTCAGGTGTGAACAGGAAAGTGAGAAGCCAAGTGTTCCAAGCCTTTACTGCTCCAAGGATCTTGCATACGATGCTGGGTGTGATTCCGTGTCACAGATGAGGAAACAGGCTTGGCCATGGCGAGTAGCATTGTCAAAGTAAAGATAGGTCAGAATTGAAATGAGGTCTGTCTAATGGCTACAGTACATTTCTGACTCCACTGCACTAGCTCTTTCCCATGGTCTAGCGTGCAATTTGAAATGTCTACATCAAAGACAACATTACTGGCCACATGTCTACATGTCTCTCTGATGTAGGAGGGTCATCTGTCTATGTGTTACTTTCATTGGTTAATA
>LOJH01035548.1:0-13309 GCA_001685095.1 Ellobius talpinus | reverse complement strand
ACACACACACACACACACACACACACACACACACACACACACACACTACTAGGCCAAAGTACTGAAATTGTGGTGATGTCTTCCAGTCAGAACTGGCTCCATAAGTTATGGGCTTTTGCTTATCCTGTCATTGATTGTCAGGGTCACATGGGCATTGTCCTTCTTTCACAGTGAAAGGCAGCAAGGTCCAGAGTCATCTGCCATCAAGAGCAGGGCCATTGGTAGGATGAGTCAGAGCCCATAGCCCTTGGGCACAACACTCCTGCTGAATAGTGTTTGCCACAGACGGGGCAGGAAAGCTTGTGACCGTCAGCCAGTCAGGTGGCACTGAGCATAGTTATTGCCACGACTGGGGCAGGAAGACTGAGCTCAAATTCTGCCTCTCTCATTGATTAGCTCCTTGGCTTTGAGCAAAGAATTAATTTCCTCTAAGGTCTGTGTGTCTGTGCAATGGGGATAGTGATGCTGGTACTGTGGCTGTTCAGAATGTGTGTTTCAAAATGTCTGACTTCAGTCATCTATGAGATCCTCACCATGGAGAAAATGGAATAGTAACAGAAGGTTCATTTCCCCACCTGTCTATCCACCAAAACCTATTGGTGTGGACAGGAGGAAGGGAGGGGGTGGTTATATTGCCAGATGCTGCAGCTGCAGTTCTGCTTTAGGAAGTAAATGGAATTGGTAGAAGTGGGGAGGTGGGGAACCAAGACACCAGAATTCTGCACCAGAACATCAGCCTTTCCTTCATAAATCCTTTGAATCCAATGTGCTCCTACTGTTTGCTTGAGCTCTGTTGATTTGAACTAAATGTTAACTTCCTTCTGAAGCCAAAGTGAGAAATCACCCTGGTATAATACACAGGAAATTAAGTAACCGTTTTCAGTATTTCTGTGCACATGGCCTGAACTTGGTGTGGAGAGGGGAAGCATGGGGAAGTGGAATAACATGAGAGCTTTGAGATGCGTTTGCTATCCAAGTTGTTTAACTTGAGTCCTGTGGAATAGGAGACAAAGTGTGTGTGTGTATGAAACCTACTCCATCAGCATCTGCTTCCTATTTTCAGGAGCTGGAATATCAGAAGTCTCAGCCCCCACAGCCTGGAGACAAGTTCGTGTCTGTTGTCAGCCAGTTCATCACTTTGGCTAGCTTCAGCTTCTCGGATGTGGAAGATCTGCTGGCAGAAGCTAAGGAGCTGGTAAATTTCCCTGTGCACTTACTTGTGTGGTCCTTCTGGCCCGAGCTCCCATGTGCTGCTTAGTCACCAGCCTGTTTGGGAAGAAGAAGGAGTCGTATTAAACCATCACAGTCAGGAAGTACAGCAGCAGATAATTGTTTTCCAGGTTCTAATGTTACATGGCGCAGTGGTATTTTTATCCCCAGGGTAGCCCTTAGTGTCTTAGCCTTGTGTTACCTTTTGCCTATGCAAGACTTTGAAGGTTTGGGATGGTGACACCTTTCCTTTGGTTTCCACTGGATTGATATGCTCATCTCTGAAAGCAGAGTACGTGATGAGTTCGGGGAGCAGGTGTGGCCAAAGTCACATATCTCTGTGTAGGATGCTCATCTGAGTCAGCCTCTAGGGACAGGATGCTGCCTCTGCAAATGCACAGAGAGAGCTAACAGATGCCTTTTACTTCACAGCATCACTACAAAGGGATGTTATTTTAGGAAGACACTCTTTTGTGATTCTTCCTATTTAAATTTGTTTCCTAATAACCTTTTGTTAGGTAATAACCAAGACTTCTAAGCATGCTCCCTTGGTATATCTTCCCTCAGGTACCTTCTTACTATTCATAGGTGGTATTAGGCCCATTCTCTACCATGGAGTTCTACACTGTCCACCTCTGAGTGTGCATTGTTGTTGCTGTGCTAAAATGACCTAAAGCAGTGGAGGAGGAAAGGTTTATTTGGCTTACGTGCCCCAGTCACAGTCCATGATGAAGGGGAGTCAGGGAAGGAGCTCAAGGCAGGAGCCATGGAGGAGTGCTGCTTACTGGCTTGCTCCCCACAGATTGCTTCCTCATTCAACCCAGGACCATCAAGGGTGGCACCACCCATAGAGGGCTGAGCCTTCCAACATCAATCATTAATCAAGAAAATGCCCCTCTCCAGACTTGCCCACAGGCCAGTCTATTGTAGGCAGTTTCTCAGCTGACTTTCCGCTCCTCCCAAGTATGTCCAGTTGGCAAAAACTACAGCACAAGCTCTCGGCCACCACCCTGCTCCTTTCACTTCAGCCTCTCCTTCAAACTTGAGTAGTAGGGATCAGATTGAACTCTTCTGTGTGGTTTATCGATCTCAAGTTCTCAGGCTGTGTTCACGGACATCAACTAATCTCAGTGCTACTTTCCTGCTGCACCAGATAAATAAGGAGACAGTATGTGCCACATGGCTGCCATTCGGGTTCCACCTCGGACATAGCACAGTGGGAACAAGACAAACAGCATGGGTGTGGTCCAAACTCACTCTTGTGTTTTTTTTTAAAAAAGGGGATCCCTACTCTGGAGTCCTAACAGGTGACCTACCTCATCAAGGAGCTAAAATACAGAATCAACTGGGTTATTTTTATTTATTTATTGAAACACACACTAAGAGAACTCTGTGATTTTGTGTGGGAACATTAATCTGGCCCAAGGTTCCTTCGGATTTCTAAAACTAAAATATACATGACTTCATCATCACTAGAATTCCTAGATAAAAAGATCATCCATGATGGCTTAAAGTGCATGAACTTGAATATTTTAGAAACTCAGTTGTAGACTGTTCATTGCTGTTTCGTTCATTCCAGAACTTTTAGAAATCAGCTTATAAAACCATGAATCAAGTTAGACAACTCTAATGTGGTGTGAGAAGAATGTTATGTTTTTTCCCTAAAGAGTTCTGTTTTGTAATAGAACATTTCCAAATAAGTAAAACTTTGAGACTAGTTCCACATTAAGAGAAAATAGTCGAAAATATATTTTAAAATAGGCCAGTGAGCTGCTTCATTGAGTGAAACCGCTTCCATGCAAACCTGATGACCCGATGACTTCCCACCTGAAGGGCAGAAGTGACTCTGAAAGCAGTCCTCCCACCTCAATATGGGCACCATGGCACACGTGCACCTGCACACTTACATGTGTGCACACAATAACTAAGCTTAAAATTATAAAGTAATTATGAAATGTGTACAAGCATGCATATCTTAGTCAAAATTGTCATATCTAGGAACATGGAAAACATCTTTAATGTCATAGTATTACTAAAATATCAAAAGCTTTGACAGTATAGGTAATGCAAGAAAATCAAGTCAGTTAGAAACTATGGAATTAAAGATGATACAAGCTTACCATGATCTGAATATGAAGAAAATAGAAGGTCTTATCAGAAAGCAGTTGAGTAGCACAGGAAAGAAAATTCATTTGGCTCTGAAGCCTGGTCTCTGAGCTAGGCTGCACAGGGCCAGCACCCAGGGCCCTTCCCAGCATGGGAGCTCAGAGCTGACGCAGTGATGTTGATGGAGCTAATGCTGAGAGTTGGGATGGCAGACTCCAGGTTACTAAGGAAAGCCCTCAGAGCTAAAGCAGAAACAGTTAAGAGGTTAGAAAAGAAGCTGCACATACTGTTTTGTTTCTGTATATTTTGTTTAAATTTTAAAAATTATCCCTAACTTTGCACTTGTCAGCTTCAAAAAGAGACGTTAAAAGGATTTCTGAGACATTGTAGGATTGGCCTAGTAATCGCAGGCAGAAACTTGGGATGGCATGAATGACTCCACAGTCAGTTATTGTTCCCTAATTAGAGCTGGGGGAGCCTAAAGACAATATTAGCATTATTTATGGATAAGAAAAAGCAGCTGACAAGTCCCGGGTCCCATTTGTTTTCCATATTCACCATATGGCCCTAATAAATGGCATTAAACTCCTTCAAAGGACAGCTTAAAGCACAAGGTTTCCAACCCCCACTGTGCTTGCTGTTGGTCTCTGGGTCTTGGGTGTCCTGGCCTGCAGTGTTCTGCCGTCTCGTGTTTACTGTTGTTTAGCTAATACAAAGTCATAGGAGGAAGTCATAGGTTGAGCTGAGATGATGGCGACGGGGTACACGGCTTCAGAAGTCAGGGATATTCAGTTTCCAGCTTGGGAAATGATGGGTAGGTGCGCGCAGCAACTTAAGGTAAATAGGCTGGCTAAATCCACCAGTTAGAACTGAGCTTTCAGCCTTCTTGGGAGAATTCAGTTGGACGGCGGAAATCAGTTCTCTTGGAACACTGAGGTCTTTTTTCTTTTTTCCAAATCTTTTTCCCCAGTTCACTAAAGCGGTGAAGCACTTTGGGGAAGAGGCTGGCAAAATCCAGCCAGATGAGTTCTTTGGGATTTTCGATCAGTTTCTTCAAGCCGTGGCAGAAGCGAAACAGGAGAACGAGAACATGAGGAAAAGGAAAGAGGAGGAAGAGAGGCGGGCTCGCATGGAAGCTCAGGTGAGAGAGGAGCTCACTCAGCAGGTCCTCCCGGAAGCCCTCACCACAGCCCCGTTTTCTGTGGTTCCGCCCCCCTTCTGTGGTCCTGGGGACCAAAGCCAGGGCCGACAGGATAGACAGGGGCTCTGCTCTGGCACTCAGCTCTGACCGAGACCCAGGCCCTTTGTCCCCAGCCCTGTGCTGCACTGTCATGGAGGGGATACCTGTGCGGTCTAGAGTGACTCAGACAGCTTAGATCCGTACCACATTTCTCTTGAGCCATTTGGCAGTTTCTCTCCAAAGACTGGAAAAAGCCTGTCAACATCCCATGAATGGATCTCTTTAGAAATTACCTTTAAGAAATGATTATAAGTTTTCAAAAGGACATTTACATCCTTTATAATAGCCCTAAATTACCTATTAACTGCCTCAAATGCAGAGAGAAACTATAATGACTTACCTAGAAATTGGTAAGGGTGCTTTTTCTTTGATTGTCCATCGCCTTTACAGTTAGCCCTCACATCACACACAGGTTAGTAGCCATGGCTGAAACATGGCTGCATGGAAGAGATTCACTTCCTCCCACTTGGCACAGAATTCTTCTATGATGAAAACAAAATACACTTTAACCCTAAGAGGATTCTCTGTATGTGCAGCTCAAAGAACAGCGGGAACGGGAACGTAAGATGAGAAAGGCCAAGGAGAGCAGTGAAGAGAGCGGAGAGTTTGATGACCTGGTCTCAGCTTTACGCTCGGGAGAAGTGTTTGACAAAGACCTTTCCAAACTCAAACGGAACCGCAAACGCATTTCCAACCAGGTGACGGACGGTAGCCGGGAGCGACCAATCACAAAACTGAATTTTTAATTTTCTTGCATCCTTTTCTAGAAAGTGCAGTAGCAGCCTTTGGCTTGACTAGAACTTTACACTGCCTTGCAGTCCAGACAGTGGCAATTTCTTCTCTCACCTGTGAGTGAAGTGTGAATGTGTGTGTGTAAATGTATGTGTATATATGTGAAAATGTATATAGAAGTCTGCGTGTTGTCCAGGGACCTCTGTGTATGCTTAAAAAGTTTATGTTAATGTGTGTGCTCAGAAACTCTCTGTGTATGCATTCATATTGAGTGGGACTCATTTTTTTTCCCTGTACACCATGGCTGTTCAGAAGCACAATACTCTCTCCTGAAACAGATAACAGACATTCCTTAACATTAAAAAAGAAAAAAAGAAAAAAAGGAAGAAAAGAAGAAGAAAACAGGAAGTTAAAAAAAGAAAAGGCTTGTCTTGTGAAGTATTTTTGTTTCCAAGGTTGGTGTAGTGAGACAATGATCACTGGTAGAAATGGAGTTGGAAATACAGATTTGGATTAGTTTGGTGGCTGCCGGTGCGACCCCTGCTGCCTGCATCAATGACTAACGTGGAAGAACAGCCTCGTGTCCTGATGCTGCTGCCGGGATACAGTCTACAGATGTCTGCTGAGAACATCTTGCACACATTCATATCATGTAGAGTGTCAATCACAATTCTTCTGTATGTTTAAACATAAATGCCAGGTTTCTCTAGTTTCATCCATTTTCCTGCCAAGGGCTCTTGATTTCTTTCTTTTCTTTTCTATTCTTTCTTTTTTGAAAACACGCTTTCTCAATAATGCTACCTGCATCCTTGTTAAAGGCCAGAATTGCCAGAACCTTCTTGCTGATCTAACAATACAGATATGTAAATCTGGAAAATGAAATTTCCCACCTAAGACTTAGTGGAAGAACTCCCTGAAGTTTCTTTATGAAGGCATATGGGGTGCTTTGTGGGGTGTCTTCTGTCTCCTGTGTAGGCCATGCTGCATGTCTTGGGATAAAGGACACTTACAGTGGACACAAAATGTCAACAGTATCTACAGGGATGCTCAGATCTATTTATCTCAAAGAATATTTGAAGCGATTGCTGTTACGTGTTGTCATTTTAAATTGTGTGTCACTGATGCTACCTGTACATCTTCAGTCCAAAAAAATAAAGCTCTCAGGGAGAAATGAAACAATGAGCATTAGAAAATAAAATATAGATGCTTACCACTCACCTGCCAACTCTTAGTATCCTTAAATTATATGATATGTAAAGAGGACTGTTACTAGTTTTTTCTTTTATTTATTTGTACTCGAGTGTGGGGAGGACTAGCGTTTTCTCTGTTTTCCACCTATCCTTTTGTGGTTGGGTTTCCTGTGGAGAGAGTAGTTTTTCCTATTGCACTAGAATATTATTTACTCCCTAAATTGAGTTTTTCAGTCAAGTATCAAATATTTATTAAGCCCTTACTATGTGCCAGGCATAGTAGAGCTGTAGTGGTAAGCAAGACAGAGTCTCTGCCCGTCCAGGAGTTCACATTTTAACAGGGTTTTCAGGGACGATAGAATACCAATGTGCATAGTATACAAGGATCATACTATTTAAAAATAATTCGTATGAACTACGATGCTTAGTGCAGATGGCGAGGATCTGTGCTGTGTAAAAGCTGTGAAACAGTGCCCTAAGAATTGTCACGAGCCGTGGCTTTTTCCTTCTCATTTTCCTTCATTGCAAACATAGCGACTTTCTACCCATTCTGTGGAAGTGAATGGCTCTTCAATAAAGCAGTCACAGGTACAAAGCAGGGCCGTGGTGCTGCTGAGGGAGACTTGGCTCGGCCAGCTTGGAGGGGAGGAGGAGTGGGATGGAATGGTGGCTTTCTCTGCCCCTGATTAAGTAAGTGCCTCTGTGTGTGTTCTTTTCTATTCATAGCAGGAAAAGTTTGGCTCAGCTCAGTTTTGGAACTGTGGAAAGAGACTCGCCACAGAGAGCAAGTTTGTGTAGCGTGTCCCCTTGCCCTGTTTAAAGTCATTCTCACTTTGGTGTGGCCATCCTGGTAGGCCTTCCTCGCCATTCTCAGTTTTGGTTTTCCTAAAAACTGTGTGCAGTTAATTCCATGTGCCATTGTTACAAACAAACAAAATCTACTTTTTAGACTGGTGCTGGTGTAAGTAGCCACTTTTCTCTCTTGAGTATGTATTTTAAAGATTTTTTTAATGATGCCAAAAAGCAAAAGCATTATAATTTTTAAACTTAATTAAATGTCTCGTATCTTATTAGCTTAGTAGTTGGAACCACCTAGTCTTTAGGTGCAAGACTGTTGTTACAGAACCGAGAAAAAAAAAGATGTCGTGTGTGTTATGAGACTGTACATTTTTAAAACAGCAATATGTAATAAAGATGACTTCATTGGGTGTACATACGTGCTTTCTATGAATTATTAAAATAGCATCATTAAACTTCTTAGAGCATTCCACCATTGAATTTAAATGTTGCAAATCAGTGAATCCAAACTATAATGTATTTTTAAAGGTGTTCGTGCCGGAGCTAAAGGAATGTAATTTCCTATTGTCACTGCGTTTCGTGTGTCCAGACTGTGTTGCTGCCTCTTTGTTTATTTGGTCTATGTGGCACACCTACGCTTCTGAGTCAGGTGTGCTGGAATGCCAGTCTGCAGGATCAACCCCTTCCCGTCGGGAGGCGGTCCTGGTGTGTATCAATATGAGAAACGCCACCAGGGTAGCAGAAGGCAGGTTGTAGTAACATCCTGGAATGCGGAGGCTTCCTGCTAGTCTCCTTTCACCTCAATCCAGTTTGAAGGCAAGCAACTCTCAAGCCCTCCGTACCCTGACCTTTCTGATCTTTGGAACAGATTTAGTGTTCTGATTTTGTTTGCTGTTAAGTTACCGGACAACTGCATATACCCAAACCTGTTCTCTGCAGCCGGTGTTCAGACAGGAGAGACATTTGCATGTCAGACGGCCTATCTTGCAAAGCGAGCACACTCTTTTCTCCTATCTCTGAGTGTGGAGCTACATCCAGAACAGAGCCTTGCTTGCCCTCGATGTATAGATAGGGACATGGCAAACTGTGAAAGCCTTAGGTCATTATAGTCAGTTTGGCCTCACTTACCCAACTGTGGCAGTAGCTGGGAAAATGATCACTTCTAGCAGAGTGACATCATGTGCTCCGTCTAGAACTTGCCCCCTTTTCTACAGCCTGATGTGGGTTTGTATGCAGTAAATTGGATATCGTGTGTGTTCACATGTTGTGTGATAAAGCTTGTTTGCACTTATATGTGCATACACATGGAGTCCTGAAGTTGACAGTGGTGTATTAATTCCCCACCTTATTGGGGCAGTTCAGTCTCTAGTTGAACTCAGAGCATGCCAATTCCAGCTCCCTGATTCTGACTAGTCTAACTTGCTAGTTTGTTCCAGGAATCCCTTATTTCTGCCTCCTGAGTGCTGGGATTGTAGGCCATCACAGCACCTGCCCTGTTTTTCCATGGATGCTGGGGATCTTAACTCCAGTCCCTGTTTTCCAGGTAGAGCCATCTTTCCAGAAAGATTGGCACATTGGTTTGGTCATAATCATTCCAAATGACAGATTCTGGAACGGACAACTTTCGGGAGTTTCTGTTGGGTAAAGAACACAGCAAACTCTGAAGGCTGGGCACCTCCTAGACAGGTAGCTGAATAAACACAAACTTTGGGGTATTTGGGATAAGGGAGGCAGGACTCTAAGTTCTGCTCATTAACTCTGGTGTTTACATTATGTTACATCTCTGTATGCTCCTTCCTAATAATATGAATTTCACTTAAGGTTAACATTTTATTGAGAGGGCAAGACAGATAGCTCAGTGGTTAAGAGTACTTATTGCAGAGGAACCAGTAATTCTGCATCTGGGTATCTAATCTAGAAAATAAACATTCACAAAAAGAAATACTGATGATATACATATTGAGGCTTGAGAGATTCCGCCAGTGGTTGAGAACACTTGCTCTTTCAGAAGATCTGGGTTCAATAACCAGCACCCAACAGTGACTTAGCTATCAGTAACACCAGTTTTCCAGAGGATCCAACACCTACTTCTGGCCTCTTCAGGTACCATGCACACATGTGGTATGCAGCCTGAGACTTGCAGGCAAAATTTACCCATACACATAAAATGTTTTTGAAATAATCTGGACAGTGAAGAAAATGCCTGGCCTGCCCTTTGATCTCTTCCCTGTCATGGCTTTACCACCATGTTTTTTATCAACTGTTTCCATGGTATCAAACAAACATGTGCACAGGAGTGGCAGACAAAGGTTGCTTTCTCTGTTGTTGGTTTTGTTCTAAAAAGGTCTCACTGTGTCACCCACTCTTACATAGATCAGTTCAGGTCTCAGATTCAGTTGTCCTGTCCTAATCATCCTGCCTCAGCCTCAACCTAACAGGGAGATCTGTATTTCTGTCAAACTTTGATGGGTTTTGGGTTTTCAGAAGAAATAAATGATTCCTAAAGGGAGGGGGTTGTTCATATTACTTTTCTTCTCAGGGGGCGCCATAAGCAACATTTACCCCTTCTACTAAAGTCCGAAGGATAAACTGGGGTACCATCCTGGTAACATTCACACTGGAGAATCAGTGGGTGCATTTGGGCTTCCTTACAGAGCATGGGTGAGGGATTACTTACAGAGGTGTGAGTACACCTCTCCTAAAAGGCTGCACCTGGAAAGCCTTTACCCAGCAGAGATGAGGGCTTCCTCTTATCCCCACTGATGAAGCCCCTTCCCTAGTCTCCCCGAGCCTATATAGTGCCCCATCAACCCTGCCACCTGCAGTTAAGGCTGTGTTACATAAGCAGGTAGTCGGGAGCGGCTGGATGCCCAGGGGAGCATCTTGTGACACCCCCACCCCTCATGGGTGTAAACAGTCAACATGCCCAGCTGGGATGATTCTTTTGGGCTCAGCTGAATGCCAAAATGGTAGCTGCTTGGCTCAGAGGACAGTCACACTCAATACTTGTGTTAATTAGTTCTCTCTACCTCCCTGCCTCTGCTTCTTTCTCTAGGAGGAGGAAGGGAAGTGGGTCAGTCTGTAATACTAATTTTCAGTGCTACTTCCCAGCTCTTTTGTACTGATTAGGGTCATGTTGGACCTTTTTGTGGCAAAGAAGTCAGCAATCCCTTGTGACAGGGAGCATTTATATTAATGTCCTCACCTCAGCCTCCAGGGTAGAGAAACTTCCTAATTCTGATCGACTTGGACTAGTCAATGCCCTCAGGGATCAGAGGGAGTGCCCAGAGAGGATGCTGGACAAGGTTTCCAAAAAAATACATGAAGGGAAGTGGGTATTTTTAAATGGGAAGCCATACTGCAGGACACCGAGTTAATAATACACATAAGTCAGTCATTTCCCTATGTATCAGCAATAAACAAGCAGAGTCTGGAAATCAGATAAAACCCCATTCATCTAAGCGCCTCTCAAAATGAAGTACAGCCCTATAGGCACAGATCTAACAAAATGTCTGAGATCTACAGGGGGGAAATGAAACCCATGGAAGAAACTGGAAAACCAAAAGCTAAGATATTTCATGTTTGCAGCTAGGAAAACTCGGGATATCAGTGCTTCCCAGCCTGAGTGATAGATTTGATGAAATCTTAATAGAAATTCAATAATTTACTCTGTGCTTGTTGACTATATCTAAAGTCTATTGAGCATGCCTAGTATTGACAACTTTCTATAATGTCATTTACCAACTCTGTGATCAAAACTGTGCAATCATGTTAGAAGAAAAAATAGTAATGTTTTCAGTAAACTTGTGATTTTGTGTGTGTGTGTGTGTGTGTATGTTAAACCACATTCGTTAGCCCTCATGTGCCAAATGCATCACAACAGGGTTGGACACACTAGAAGAGACCAGAGACCTCTAAATAGCCAACACAGTATTGAAGGAAAGCAAGACTAGAACCTGGAAGATGTCTGCGAGTAGGAAGCCCAGACATGGAGCCACTTAAATATAGTCAGCTGGTCTCTGGACAACAGGAGCAGAGGTCACATAATGCAGTGAACATGCACAGACAAGGAACAGACCAAGATGCATCCTAAAGAAAAAAGGATCAAATGACCAATGCAAACCAGAACTAAGAAAAACCTGGAGATGAGATGGAAGAAAGTCTGGCTTGAGTTTAGCTCTGATGACCTGTAAAGACACACTCTATGAAAAAAAGAAGTGATAACCCAAACTTTGTAAAAATTAAGTCTCTGGATTGGATATCCAGCCACGTCAGTGGTAGAGCTCTCACTAAGCATACAGCAGGCCATGAGTCTGAGGCCCCAGAACCTCAAAAAAAGAAGGGGCAAGAAGGAAAAGGGAAGTGAGGAAAAAATAAAATAAAATTCTGTTCTCTGAAAAACTGTCAAGACAATGAAAATAGAAGCCATAGACTAGTAGGAAGTCTTTTCAACTGACACCAGATTAAGGAATACTACCCAAGATGTGCAAAGAACTTTAAAACTCAACAATCACAAACACCTGCTTTTAAAAGTGAACCAAAGACTTAGACACCTCTCAAAAAAAAAAAGCCGATGAGAAGATGCTCCGGTGTCAAGAGGAAAGTGAATGCAGATTAAAACATTGAGATACCACTACACACCTACCAGAGTGGCCAAACTCCAGAAGAGAGAGCACCAAATGCTGGCTAGGATGCAGAGCAACCGGAGCTCTTGATTACAGATGAGGAAATGCTGAATGGTGCGGATTCATTGAAGAGCAGATGGGACTGAGATGATTTGTGCTGTAAAACTCGAATAGGCTGAGAATGTATGCCTATGCAAGAACCTACATGCAGATCCTTAGGGCAGCTCAGAAGTCACCAGTGTGGCTTTTAGTAAGTGAATGATTACAGGAGCAGATGATGAGGGATTGTCCAGTGCCAATATATATATTTGAATCAATCGAGCCATGAAAAGACACTAGGTGGCATGGTACTAAGCAAGTGAAGCCAATGAAAAAAGGCTATGCGCTGCATGGTGACATTTATATGACTTCATGAAAAGACAAAGCTGGAAGCAATTAAAAAAAACAATGGTCACCAAATGGAGGGTAGAGCAAGATTTTAGGGTGTGAAAATACCCCCATGTGATAGTACAGATGTGGATACATAGTATTAAATTATCTTCAACGCCATGAAATATGCAACCCAAGAAAGGACACCAATTTAAGCTTGTTTTTTTGATGTGGATAATGATTAATCGATGAGAGCTCATCGGTCCTCTGGTGGGCTGCTGATGTGGGGCAAGGTGTGCTTGAGTAGATGCAGAGAATGTATTGGAATCTCTGGTACTTGCAATTCTGCTTTGAGCCTGAAAGTCCTCTAAAATAGGAAGTGGACGTTACAAAAATAAATCCCTGTGTGCATGGCAAAAGTGCACGCCATGTTCAGACTCTACATACCCAACCACCCATAGCATCCCAGCTACATTAACTTGGGAGATTTTTAAGCCCTTGACTTTCCCAGCTTATCTAAAAGCGCAAAGCCAGAGTCAGGAGGATGGTTCATCAAATAAAGGCGCTTGCTGCCAAGCCTGCTGATAGGATTTCCAACCCTGGATCCCCCATGTTGGAAGGAGAGGACCAGCTCTAACAAGCTGACCTCTTTACCCCCACAAGCATGCCAAGGCACCTGAGCATGTATGCCCACTGTGTGTGTGTGTGTGTGTGTGTGTGTGTGTGTGTGCAAGAGAGAGGGAGGGAGGGAGGGAGGGAGGATAGATTAATACACAAATAAAATCTTTGAAAATGCAAATCGCAGTGAAGTTGCTTTTCATTCAACCTCAGCTGACACTAGCACAGCTATTTTTCAAGTTGTTAACCCAATCTCTAAAACCTGACTATCCCATTGCTGAACTCTTTAGAGCCAAAAGAAAAGAGTGACTTCAGGTGTACCATACCAGGCACTCTTGGGCAGCTCAATGCACAGACTTTTATAATCTACAGCATAAGGTTGGCTTTGCAAGTCAGTATCAGAAGACCCTTCCCTCCCTCCC
>LOJH01035545.1:2227-12983 GCA_001685095.1 Ellobius talpinus | reverse complement strand
ATCTATCTATCTATCTATCTATCTATCTATCTATCTATCTATCTATAATCTATATATCATCCATTCCCCCACTTCCCTACTTCTGCTCTGTAAATTCCCTCATATCACCTACAATGTGTTTTCCTCCCAATGTCATGTCTGGTTTATTTATTTATTTATTTTTTCTTGAGAACTTGCTAAGTTCAACGATTGCTGTCCATATATGCATGGGTATGGAACCATCCTGTAAACTATGAGAAAACTGCTAGTGGTCACAACCTAAAACCAAGATTCTTCTTCACTGGTCGCTGTCTATTGTCCTAGGTAAGGATTAGGGTTTAGGAATTCCTGTCCCATCTATGTCAGAATCATGGCTGGCTTGATCTTGTAGAGGTTTTGTGAGTTCACTGCTATTGTGAGTTCTTTAATGGAACATCCATGTCATGTGAGGGGATAGTATCCACAGCATTCTTTCTCCTCACCTGGTTCTTACATACTCTTCAGATGTTTTCATGACTGTTAATTGAGGGGTTGACAGAGACTGTATTATTTTAAGTCTTAGTTCCAACATGAATACAGGAATGACTGCAAGTTAATTGCTGATATCTCTTCACTGTGCCCTTGTTCATTGGTTTGTCTTCTAGCAGAACCCTGAAGAAGGCTTAAGAGAAAATACACATGGAGTTCTTCACATTCAAAGGTAATATCTGTTGTCTCTGTCCAGAAAAATTGATGATGCTAAATATGAAGCTTTTATGTCACCTTTCTATCTTGAAAGTTATGTTTCCTTATTCTATTCATCTTTAAGTAGATGAGTAAAAAGCAATACCTAAAATGTGATTTTTTTCTGAATACTTAAAAAGTATGTAATAACTTTTTAAATATTTCATTTCTTATGGAATACTTTTGTCATTTAATTTTACTTTTTGTTTTTGTTTTAAACAAGTGAGTGTTGATTTACTTTTTAAAAATACAGTCGTTCATTCCACTTGCTCTAAAACAAGAGATTTCTAGTATGAATATGGTTTGACTTTTCTGTTTACTTTTCTTCTCAATATTCCTTACTTCCCACCCCTCCTTTTCTCTTCTTTCTCTATTTTCTTTTTCTTGTCATTTGCTCCTTTATTTTATATTAGTTTTTATTAAACTCTATGTTGATGAATCATTTTAAAATACAGTACAGTACATACCCTTGAAGAATTGATTATCTCAGTGCCATATAGTTGCAGAAAATTCAAATTAGGTAAGTAATGATGAATATAATTGAAGGAAAACTGAGAGACCTTATATTTTTGAGTCAGCCTGCGATGCATCCTTAGTGATGAGCAACAGTGGACAAGTATGAAAATCATTGCTTTACTTTCTTTTAAGATCAACATTCTGTATAAGAAGCGCTGGTCATGGGGGTATCAGTTCAATTATCACTGAAGTTTAACCTTCATCAATTTTAAAGAAAACTGAGGAATGGAATATTATAGTCTTTCTTTGCTTTCTGCATCAGTCTATGGCCATTGCATAAAATCACTATAACCACAAAGAAGTTTATGCTAGTGAAAAGGTCAAAAAACAAAGAAAAAAGAAGATATTAGAAATGAAGCAGTTGTCTTGGATCTTCAAGTCATAAAAACTACAGCTAAAATGATTAAGGGACATCTAAAACTTTGTATTTCTTTCTTGGTTTTCCTTTCTCAGGGAAGAAAAGCTTAGAAGTGTTTCAGCTTCTCTAGCCCCCACCCACACAAATTGCAAACTTTAAGTGAAATAATTCAAGTAACCATGTACTGCAATTTGGGGGGACATAATAAGCACTTGATAAATGTTCATTGTTAATAAAACAGCTGAAAATACCAAGCCCTATAAAAAGTATAGGCCCTGGGGAAATAGCTGTATTCCTTTACTACTTTAGTAAGCACATGTTACAAAATGCTCACTCAATGTTCTTTTTTCTTCTTCTAATGCCTCCTTCTATACAGATGTCCCCACATCTGTAGGCACTCAAATTTTGGACTTGTTTGCTTTTCTATATCTCCCTGTGTATTCACTAGATTAAAGAAAAACCATTGTTTGCAACGATCTTTCAGTACAGCCAGCACATCTGTAGCAATATAATGAAGGCAGTTATTGGTCTGGACTGTTATGCTTGATATCAAATGCATGGATAAAATAACAAAGTCCTTTAGAAATATTGGTAAAATGCAGTTCTTGCAAACTCTGCAGCTTGGCAACACGGCCATTGGGCTCTTGTGAATTTGATCTTTTGTCTATGCTAGACTTTATGCCACATCACTAACTTAATTTAAAGTGATGAATCAAATATTGGACTTTAAGCTTAGATAGTATTCTGGAAGAGTTGCTTAGTGGGAGGTGAACAATATTAAAGTCCACTGAAATGAAATATAATGGATACCATATGCTGTTTTTCTCTTTGTGCACATTTTCTACAGTCACTGCTTATAATTTTTGTTATTAAAATCATACTTATTTTACACATCCTTCGCATGGATCCTTGACTTTATCTTGAGATTTTCTAGTTTGAAAACATTCCAAGCAAACAATTAATCTATATATTGACATCTTACTGAAAACTTTGCAATTAGGTAACGCAAGGAAGATCAAGATGTTGACCTAACATTTAAACTGCTAACTCTTCATTTCCTTGTCATATATCTGTTTAAAGAATAGCCTACATAGAGGTGATGGTGTTATTTGCAGACTTGTCACTAGTTATTGGTTCAAGGTATCATGTTATTATAAATTTTGTCTATTATAGAGAAAATGTATGTATTTGATTACATATATGTTGTCATCTAAGTGTAGAGCTAGGGTTTAGTTATACTTGGAATTAGGAAAGAAGTGACTTAGTAAAATATCATAACCACAATTGCTACTCATATGGTCTCAGACTGCTTTTAATAGCAAATTTATTTGGAATATATGATAGTATAAAGATAAATATTGAAGGTTTGCAGAGGGAAGTGACATTTCTATAAATCTGTTTTAAATGACATCCTCTTCCGTTCACATGCCAGAGCAGTTATGAAACACTTCAAGCTCTGAGAATAATATCCAACCATTATCCATCTTTCATTTGTTCCCATATAACTTACTTCATTTCTCCATCTAGGAGGTTTTATGTGTTCATGGTATAAAAGCTGCTAAGCTGATTTTTAACATTAATAAAGGCAACATGGGGTACTGGAGAGTTGGCATACTGGTTAAAGAGCACTTGCTGCTATTGTAAAGGATTCAGGATAACTTCCATGGTGGGCAGGTCACAACTAACTATAACTCCAGCTCCAGGGATCTGGCCCTCTTTTCTGGTCACCATGGGTACTTTCACATCTATGGCACTTACATTAATATAAACAAAAGGTAAATGTTAAAAATTGATAAAAATAGAAAGTTAATATGCAAACATGAAAAACTCTTGGACATGTAAAATATCCAGTGTCAAGTGCATGTGTTGGCATATCAAATAAACATAGAAGAATAGAGATGGGTTTGTTTCTAAATATACATTCATCCTGTACAATGACTTTGGAGAATCTAGTACACATTTTACAAGTCTGGGTGGCTTTAAAACACTCCCAGATGATTTTAAAGCCCCCCCCCCGTCAGAGGACCTAACCAACTTTGGACTGATAACAGGGGAATCTGCACAGAGCTAAGCGAGGCCCACTGAATGTGGGGGACAGTGTGTGATTTGGGCAGTCTGTGAGGCCACTGGTAGTGGCACCAGGATTTATCCCTGGTGCTTGAACTGGCATTTTGGAGCTCATTCTTTCTGGAGGGATACCATGCCCAGCCTGGCTATAGGGAGGAGGGCCTTGGTTCTGCCTCCAAGTGATATGTTGAACTTTATTGACTCCCGTTGGGAAGCCTTATCCTCTCTGAGGAGTGAATGGGGGGGCTGAGGTAAAGGAAAGTGGGAGCAGTAGGAGGAGGGAGGAAGTGGAAAATGGGATAGGCATGTAAAATGAGAAAAATTGTTGTAAAACAATAAATTTAATAAAAAAATAACAAGTCGGAGTGGCAGAAATAAAAGGTAAATAGAAGAAAATATTTTTAAAAGAGAACTGTGGGTAGTAGTATATTTTCAGAATTTTCAATCAATTTGATAAATTTAATCTAACACATACAGTATAAATAACTAGTATTAATCATAATATATACCTACTAAGTACGGTAACAATTTATCCAAGGCTACCATGTGTGCATTTGTAGACTTCTGTTTCACTGTACTTCATCTTCAGCAAAGATAAACATAGACAAGATTTTGAAAGACTTTGGGATGCATCACATTTGCAAAAGACTAAATGCCCACACAAAATGCTTTTGTGAGAGCGTTAAGTCACTACTTGTATTAAATATGTCTACATCTGCCCTTTATTCGTTACCTCTAGGCATAATCTCCATGATGAATCTGAAGCTCTATATTTTTATCTCTGGAGTAAATGAAGTAGATATAATGGTTCCTCTTTCCCACCCTCCTTGCCAGAACTTAAAGTTCAGTTACTGGTGCTGCTGCTGTGATTACCATAGCAACTGCCGCTACTGTGCACACCCCTGGTGCTGCCAGTAGTACTGCTTAAGACCCTAGTCCTACACTGAAGAAAACAAGTGTTAGAGAGTCACAGGTGTCCTTATATGACTTCAATCATTCACTGAACATGTATTTACCAAAGGTTTATTGTGGACAAGTGTAACACCCGATTCTGTGTTACCCTTTCGGTACAGTTCGGGCGCCACTGTACCGTACGCCAGCCGGGCAAGGGCCTGGAGATTGAAAGAACACACAGAGAACTGGGTCATTCGAAAGGAGATCAGTTGAATGCCTTTTTTTCAACCTTGGGGAAATTCTTATATACCTCGCTGCAGCACAAGGATTTCTGCCCAGGCAGGTGGGAAATTACCACACCAGAGATGGAGTAAACAATGCCCTATGGCTAATCACCAGGCAGGGCAGAGGGAGCACAGGAACAAACAGAATGTTTTAGCTGGCTGACCAGAAACTGTCCTCAAGATGAACCCCAGGAAGAGGGGTAGACCCGGGCCCTACAGACAAGTGCTGGGCCAGATGCTTGAAATATGTAAAGAGGAATTTACTCTTAAATCTGCCTCAAGGAAATTTCTGGAAGTGTTCTAAAGCAGAGACGGTTAGCGTGGTAGTGACTGCATTGTGTTGAAAGTAGTGTGCCTGGCTTTGTGTGCAGAAACAGATCTCCTAGTCTAGATCTGTGTACATTCTTGATGAAAATTCAGTGGCTTCTAGTAAGTAAACACCAATTCTTTAATTCTCATTGAAACAAACATAAATAACTTTTCACCATTCTTTTAATCAGAGAGTTTACTTAATTCTAATTGGAACTCAGAAACCACTATGGATCTTTGGTAATAGATGTCACTTATCAGCATGTTCATGTATGTGCCTGGAATATCATTTGGTTACAAACTGAAGACTGCTTTAAGGAAAAGGAAAATCATGCTTAAATTTAAAAAAAGACTTAAAAACTATTGGAAAATCAATAAATACTAAAGAACTTGATACTTCTCTCTTTGTGGTCTTTTCCTAAAGATTGCATTTCTTGATGGGAAAATTATTCAACAAAATAAGACAGATAGAGTTTATAATTATCTACTTAATGATTGTATTTGTTTACTCACTTTTTTAATGTAAGAAATTAATTAGTGAGTCAGGAGAAATGTTTTAATTATAAAGGATGTTTATATGAAAATTAAGTTGTAAGGAAAATATGCATATTTAGGCTCTTTATTTTTTCATTGCTGGTAATCAAACCTCTATATTATGCATATCAAGCACATGCTCTATCATTGATCTATGTTTAGCTAAATAAACTGCTTATGTAACATATGTTCAAATTTTTTTTCAACTGAAAGAACCAAATTGAATCCTATATTTTCAGTATATCATGGTCACTTTACATTTGTTTGTAAAAAAGAACTAATTTCTTTGTACAAAAAGTTTCTACTCATATGGTAAATTACTATGATACCTAATTTTAACACTTTGGATTATATATTATTCAAATTTCATGTTATGCAAAATATCAATATAGTTCCAATACCATTGGTATTCTGCAAATACCAATGCAGAATATCAGTGTAGTCCCATTGGGTCAAATCTATTTTATTTTCCTTCTATCCTTCTAGAATGAAATCAATGGATTTGCAGTAAAGAAGAAATAATATTATGTCACATGGACACTGTTATATATACACATATGACTGACTAAATTCACAGATTTTTATTGGATATAAGGATACTTTCAAATAATAAACATCAGTAGTTCTGTGTAAGTTATCCATCACCACAGTAAATAACAGCACTGACAGATATGAGTGGATCAAAAGAACACTTGCTAAACTGATGATAAAACCTCACTGAGTGGAATTTTTCAATCCTGAGGCTTTATTTATAGGGACTGGCTCATGGATTATCAGTCATTACAACAATTAGATCAATGTGTGGAAGCAATAAATTAATAAATATCTTTATTTTGTTCAATTGAATTAATTGAAAGAAAGTAGTATAAGAACTCTTTAGGAAAAATGAATCTATTTTTGAGTAATAATTTAAAGAAAATAGTGAAAACAATTGAATCCTGGACAATTCTTGCAATCCTTGTCTTGGCTAGCAAGAAGGATAAATGTGAAAAGTCTTGTGAAGTAAAAAGTTTACAACAGGGAATATGATAATGCTGGTTAAATCAGACAATACTCATGTTTCTGACAGTAAATTTATTTTTAGTTTCTATTAACTATAAAATTAAGGGGCTGGTGTGACGCCTCTGCATCTAAGCACACTTGCTGTTATTGCAGAGGACCCAGGGCCACTTTCTGACATCAAAAAGGTGGCTCACAGCTGTAACATGGGGGCCTGCTTGTTGGGGTTTCTGTCCTGCCCAGTTCCCACATCCGGTAAGCCCCAAATAAAATTACACAGAGGTCTCCATAAGTTTTAAACTGATTGGCCCATGAGCTCAGGCTTTTTATTAGCTCTTATAACTTATATTAACCCATTATTCTTATCTATTTTAGCCACATGGCTAGGCACCTTTTTTTTCAGTCTCACATCTTCCTTCTTCTGTGTCTGGGCAGGACTGTGGAGGAATGGGCTTCCTCCTTCCCAGAATTCTCCCGTTCTCATTGCCCTACCTCTACCTTCTGTCTGGTTGTCCCGCCTACACTTCCTGCCTGGCTACTGCCCAATTAGCATTTATTTAAAACATAATTGACAATACAGAATTGTACCACACCACACAACCATTTATAACTCTAGTTATTAGGGACCAATGACCTCTTCTGATTTCCATGGGCACTGCACATACATACAGGCAAAAAAACTTATAAGCATAAAATAAATACATATAAAATTTAAAATCAACATTAGAGTTAATATTAGCAAAATTACCATTAATTAGAGTGATTTGGGTGAATGTATTTTCTAAACTTTTTTGTAACATCTTTTTTTTGTCTGGTTTAAAGAAACTAGTTAGAACTCTCTTTGGCTATACCCAGAGATCATTTACAGACCAGGAACAGAAGGCTTCTGAAAATAAATTCAAGCTATTGCTGCATTTATAGAAGTGCAAGAGATGGAAAGTATGTGCAATGCGGGAGGATTGGGCATTAGCACTGAAGGACAGGGTGCTTCCCGGATGCCCAACTATACGTGGATCCCTCAAGATCTTTGGTGACTGGTTCTCTTTTACCATGGCACATCATAATTATATAAAAAAGTTACTAGATAAAATTCTGAGGGCTGCTAATTTAATTTTCAGCTTGACTGGCTTCAGAAATGTCTATACAGCTACTAAATGACCTATGAATATGTCAATGAGGCTGTGTCTACAATATGGCAGTATTTGAATTGGTAGACAGAATTAAAAAGATTTTCTCCCTAATGTGGATGACACCACCCATACCATTAATGACATGAAAAGAACAAAGAGGCCCAGGAAATGTGAAAACCTTTCTGCTGAGCCAGAACAACAACATTTCCATGACTTGGACAGAGGGTTCTACTGGTTTTCAGGGGTTTAAGATCTGAATAACGTCTCTGGCTTTCCTGTGCCTCCAGCATGTAGATGACAGATTGAGGACATTTTAGGCTCCAGAATTGTATGAGCCAACCACTCATAATCAATTACTTTATTCATATCTACATATATCTTATTGGTTTTCTTTCTCTGAGGATCTATAATACAATTATAGAATTCTCCATCAGCAGATTTTTGCACAAAGAGAAGTTGAATGAGAAGAAACCCTTTATATACAGTAAGCATAATAACACATGTCAGTGTATGAAAATTGAATTCCATACCCTGCTTTGTTCCCATTTTTGCAGAGACAATGAAGGGAAGAATAGATGAGAGAGGGGATAGATAATGAATCATATTAGGTTCAGTGAAGGCGAAGTCTCCTTTTGAGATGAAAATTTGACGTCAGAGAAGATGGATGAGAGCTGGGAGTTAAATTTCAGTAGACAAAATGAAAATGGCTTTTAGACATTTCACCTGAGTTTGAAGACAAAGATATTAATGTTCATATTAATTTATTGGTCTGGTAAAATGGGGACAAACTGGATACAGCATAAGCAAGTGAAACAGATCCATGTGAGAGATCACAAAATCACCTAGACAGAAGCAAACTTGAAATGTTATTTCCTTAGATATGTGCTTAGAGCGAGATCCATTAACCAGATGATGATAAGTAGGAGAAGACTTGGGACAGTTTTAGAAAAATATGGTCATGACTCTCTAAGAAGCATAAGAGTATCAGCATGAAATGTGCAGAGGCGCATCGGGCTGACCTGACATTTCAAGAACAAAGGACTTGAGATTCTGGCACAGCGTGCACAGGATTTCTCTCACCACACCTCTTAGAGGAAATCACTGTTTCTTGTGAGATTAACTTGGAACTAAATCTCACTTTACAGTGTAAAAATCAATGTAAAGACTATTAAATCTCCTCCTCCTCTAATGGATTTTAAGGATTCTTTTATTTAAAATAAGAGAGAAAGTGAAAAGTGTGGTACAGCTAGATAGAAAAAAAATGTTTTCTTAAATGTATTTTTTATTTTTTAAAAACCCTTGCAAGTAAATAAAAAGCAATACAAACCAAATTAACCAGACCCAAAGCCTGTATAACTCAACGAACACATTCAGAATGAAAGCTGTGGCATTTCACATTGAATATTACACTTTTAGTATAAAATATATTTTGCATACTTATTCACAACCAAAAGAACAACAAAAAGCTGACAGAACTAGAACTATAGAAACAATTAGTGTCCGTTACATACAACTAGTGATTCTTCATCCACCCCCCCTTTTAGCCTTTCTTGTTCCTTTCTTCACAGAAGGAAGCCTGCTTACCTAGTACTCTCTGGACCCATAGGAGCTTGAGGCCTGGATGCTTGGAGCTCTCTGCTTTGGCAGAAGTCATGGGCCTCGTCTAAAATGATATTGTCTATAATAGAGTGTTTAAAACAGTATTCACATCCACTAATTTTCATGTGTCTCTTTGCTTGGCTTTAAAATTTCAGGCTTTCACTAATTTTAGTAATTTGGTGGCAACTCTGTCATATCACTGGGGTCATCTTACTAGGAAATTTATACAGCTTGAATACCCCCAAGCCTCTGAGCTTTTCAAATCATTTTTCCTCTTAATTAATACACTGTGTTTAAAAGTGGAGTCATTTCCAATGTGTACTCAGTCTGCTTTACAACATTTATCACCCTCAAACTTTCTATGCTCCTGAGCTAATGTTTAGGCTTATTTTCTTGTGTTTGCCTCCGTACAACCAGAGTACAAGCTTGAGGAAAGAAAATTTACTAGTGAGTTTTTTTTTCTTTCTGGCAACAGGATAAAACAAAAACAAAATAGATGATCTCACTGAAGAAAAGGAGTTATATTAGAGATGATGCATGCCATCTGATGCACCCTGTGGTGGTTAAATGGTTAAAGACTAACCAAACGCATGCGGCAATTTCAAATATTGCATTCGATGACTGCATCTTCCTTCTTTAAGACTCTTGCCTTTCAGATTTTCAAAAGTATTAATTTGGGCTCTGTTTTTAAATTTCTACTTCTGCTCAGAATATTTTTTTTCTGTGGTCTGTCATCATGACAGCAAGATTTATGCAGTGATCTCATCTCCTCTCTAGGGCGCACAGTTGAAGAATAGAATCAGTTGTTAAGCCTCTATACATTCCTTTTATCTTTACCCTTGCTATAATACCTTACCCATAACACTATAACCCTCTCAACTCACCTCCTCACACCCCAGTTCACTTTCCACTGTATATTGAGCATTGCCTTTTGTGCTCCTACCAGCCTGGCCCAAATTTACTTCTATCTGACTTTCATGTGAAGACTTTCCTAGCCAGTCATTTTTTTCTCTTCATTTAGATTCCAAAGAAGTTTTCCCTAATGAATTTCTTGACTGCCTAATTTAATAATGATTTCTGCTTCTAAGGGAAGCAGAAATATCATACCTATTTGTGTCATTATACAGTTTAACAACTTGTCATTGATTGTCTCCTGTTTTCACTATATTCTTTCACTCCTTTTATATTGTTATACCAAGGAATGTTGATCCTAATGTCTAAGACCTTTGGGAGCTAATCGCACTCATATTTAGTCTCATTCTTCCTGTGTCTCTCTGTTTCTCTCCATGTGTTTTTCTGTGTTTCTCAGAGTTTCTCTCTCTCTCTCTCTCTCTCTCTCTCTCTCTCTCTCACACACACACACA